>PVKS010015446.1:0-45938 GCA_004027875.1 Aplodontia rufa | reverse complement strand
TCCAGAAGTGTAGGACATAAATTTATGTTGTTTAAGCTACAAAGTCTATAGTATTCTGTTATAGCAGGCTGAACTGATACTAATCCCCTGTTCTCCATCTATTCATCCCTCCTTTCCCCGTAACTCTTGCAGTCAATTGATCTTTTTACTATCTCCATAGTTTTTCCCTTTCTGAAATGTCACAAGTTAGAATTCTCCAGTATATATAATCTACAGATTGGCTTCTTTCACTTTCATAGTATGCATTTAAACTTCTACCCCTTTCTGTGACCTGATAGTTCATTTCTTTTCAGCAGTGGATAATATTCCATTGAATGGACATACCACAGTATATATATATATATATATCCATTTACGTACTGAACAACAACTTATTTGTTTATAAGTTTTGGCAATTATGAAAACATCTGCTATAAATATTTGTGTGCAAGTTCATTATGTGGACATGTCTTCAACACATTTGGTAAATACTAAAAAACAATTGCTAGATTGCATACAGTAAGAGTATAGTTTTGTAAGAAACTGCCACCTATCAGTAATGAACGAGAGTTCCTATTGCTACACATACTCACTAGCATTCGAAATTTTCAATGTTTTGGATTTTAGTTACTGCATTAGGTGTGTAGATGTTTTAATTTATAATTTGTGTAGTAGTTATTTTAATTTGGCATATGCTGTTGGATATCTTTCATGTATTTATTTACCATCTATGTCTTCTTTTTTAACTCTTAATTTGAGGGCTTTATTTGAATTTTTTTCTTTTTAAGATGCTACATAGTCAAACAATTGGATTGGTCTCTTTTGGCACAAAATTCACAGTTAAACCTGCTTTTCCACTTGGATTAGTGGAGAAGCTCATCTACTCTGCCTTACCAGTGCCCTCACCCTCTGCAGCCACAGCCATCATGTTCATCCCAATTCCCAGTTGGGGCCACTCAGGAGCCCAGGACCAGCATTGAGCCTGTGTGCTGGAAACATGAGTAGTGATTGAGAGGTGACAGAAGAACAATCTAGGAGATTGGCTATTCTACATTGATACAGGTAAGCCAGAGTTGACTCTCATTAAGAGTTTCCCTTCCTATACCAGTGGTTACTGACTGGCACAGAAAACACTTCCTGGCAGCTGTTCTCCATCATTCAAATAACACCTCCCCACACGCAGGACCTGCAGAGAGAGGAACCACAGCCCCTGCAGCAGTGTCTGGCCTACACACTGGGGTCAGATTCCACAGGTGATTTTTAGGCCTCAGCACTAATTGTATTCTCAATGAGATGAAATACATTAAGTAAATTAAATATGCATTAAACATCTCTGAATAACAATTCAGTCTCACCACAGGAGCCAACACTTAGTGTTAGTCCCATTAAGAGAATAAAGCATTGACTTTTTTCCCCCAAGTGCCAGATCAGTCACAATGGGCACACCTCATGCTGCCATGGAACAATGCTTTCCAGCTTCTGCCATGTGTCATCAGAACGTATTATATTTGTGTGTGTGTATGGGCACATGAGGAGGGATAATTTAAAGACAAAACCTGTGAGGTGTTATCACACATTAATTTCTTTTTACACATGGTTATGATAAGTTTAAATCCTGTGCTATGGCAGATCCATCAATCCTATCACCACCTGTCCCATGCTGCTTCGACAAGGCAATCGTCCCTGCGGTGATGCCAGCAATGAAAAACACCACCAGTAGCTGGATGCTTCTGGCCTTCCTCCTTCCTGGTGGCAGCTAACAGCTACTAGGGGGCTGTTGCTCTGCACCATTCTTCATCCAAAGCCCATCTTCTTCCTTGAACTGCTTGTTTTCCTCCCACAGCCTCTGGACTTCACTCTGCAGCCTCTTAAAGTCTTCCATCACTTTTCTTTAGTGTTGTCCAAAGACGTCAGAAGTTTAGACACAGATGGTGTTTGTCTTGGATGCAATTATGGATATAAGTTTTATATATTTCTACATCTACAATCCAAACCCACATCTAAGTTTTGAATCTATAAGGCCTTCAGGTTTTGCCTCCTTCCATACTGCTTCCATTTCAGAAGTGTCAGTTGGAGCAAACATAGACTGAACCATAATCTTGTGTTTGCTTTTCTCATTGGGATCATAATTGAAAGGCTGTGTCATCCCAGATGATGCATTGAGTTAGGATCCCCTCCCAGAGCATCAATGATCCCACTGTTGGGCTGCATGCAGCACCTACAAGATATGGTGGTCTTCACTTTAAAGCAAACATTTTGGTCTATTGGGTTGCCAAACTTTAAGTTGGTGATAAGAACATTGGTGAAGAGAACTCAGAACTTGAGTTTGTGCTGTGGCTGCAGACTCAGGACCTGCTCCACCTTTGCCATGTTCCTCAGTAGTGGGGCACCTCTGGCGGGAAGACCTGAAGAGTCACCTGGGTGGGACAGGAATGCTGTCCCCCCTTTAAGTTCTTTGAAAGGGTCCGAAGGCACCAGCGTGGGTTTGTAGAGGGGGCAGCCTACATGGTGCAGGCTCAGGGGTGGGCCTATATGTCTTCTTTAGTAAAGTGACTGTTCAGTTCTTTTGCCCAAATTTTTAATGTTTTCTTTTTTAGTTTTTGAGTTTTATAAGTACTTTTTATATTTTGGATGACCATCCTTTATCAGATATGTGTTTTGTAAATATTTTCTCTTAAGTCTATATTTTGTCTTGTCTTCCTCCTGACGTTGTCTTTTGCAGAGTAGAATTTAGTTTTAATAATTAGCAATAGTTTCGTTCATGGATCATACCTTTGGTGCTGTGTCTAAAAGGTCTTCACCAAACCAAAGGTCATATAGATTTTCTCCTATGTGATTATCTAAGAATTTTATAGTTTTGCATTTTTACATTTATGTCTGTGATCTATTTTGAGTTAATTTTTGTGATGGTGTGAGATCTGTCTCTAGATTCTTGTTTTTGCCTGTGGATTACCAGTCATTTTAGCACCACTTGTTGAAAAGAGAAATGGCATTGTCTTTGCTCCTTTGTCAAAAATCAGGTGATTAGGTTGCTCAGTGGTTGCAACGTTTGCCTGGCATGCACAAGGACGTGGATTTGAATCCCAGCACCATGCACACAATGAAGTGTCAGAGCAATGAAGGCCACAAGAAAAACCAAATAAAATTGATTCTCTCTTTCTCTGTCCCTCTCTCTTAAAATAAAAAAAAAGTTCAGGTGACTGTATTATCTGTCTCTTCTGGTACATTTATCTATTTGTCTATCCTTTCACCAGTACCATACTATCTTGATTCCTGCCACTTTATGGTAAGTCTTGACATAGGTGATATCAGTTTTCCAACTTTGTTCTTTTCTTTTGATATTGCACTGACTATCTGAGTCCTTTAGTGCTCCATATAATTTTAGAATCACTCAGTTGATTTTAATTGGAATTGTGTTGACTCCATACATCAACAATGACAAAAACTTACATTTTAACAATTTGAACTTTCTTATTCAGAAATACAGAATGTCTCTCAACTTATTTACTTCTTTTATTTCTTTCATAGAAGTTTTTTAGTTTTCTTCATATAGATTTTATGCATACTGTTAAGATTTATACTCTAATATTTCCTTTTGGGGAGAACTAACAGAAATGGCATTGTATTTCAAATTCTAATTATTCATTATGGACATATAAATGACTAGCTCTTGCATATTAACCTCATATCCAACACCTTGTTTTACTTGCATATTAGTTCCAAAAAGTTTTTTAAATATTCTTTCAGATTTTCTACATAGATAATCATGTAATCTACAAAGATAATTTTATTCCTTCCTTCCTAATCTGTATACCTTTAATTTTCTTTTCTCACTTTATTGCATCATCTAAGACTTCCATTCTTGCCTTGTTCCTGATCTTAGCCAGAAAGCTTCAGTTTCCCACTGTTAAATATGACATTAACATAGTTTTTTAAATAGATGTTCTGTATCAAGTTTAAGGAAGTTCTCCCATATTCCTTGTTTACTGAGAGTTTCTATCATGAATGGATGTTGGATTTGGTCAAAAGTTTTTTTCCTATATGTATTGATGTAATCAAGTGAATTTTTTCCATTAGTCTATTGATATGATGGATTTCATTAATTTATCTTTGAATGTTGAATCAGCTTTGCATACCTGGAATAAGTCCCTCTTGGTGTAATATATATATAATCTTCTTATACATTGTTATATTTTGCTAATATTTTTGTTGAGGACTTTTGAATCTATGTTCATGAGAAGTATTGGTCTATTGTTTTCTTATAGTATCTTCATCTGCTTTTGGCATTTGGGCTCATAGTGTGAGTTAGGAAATAGTATTTCTGATTCTATCTTCTGGAAGAAACTGTAGGGAATTGTAACACTTATTCCTTCAATATTTGGTAGAATTTGTCAATAAGCCCATCTGGGTCTGGTGCTTTCTGTTTTGAAAGATTGTTATTGATTCAATTTATTTGATATTGGTATTCAGATTGTCAGTTTCTTCTTGTGTGAATTTTGGCAATTGTGTCTTGGTCCATTTTCTATTTCTCTAATACTGCCTGACACTGGATAATTTATATAGTAAAGAGATTTATTTGGCTCATGGGTCTGAGCGCTGGAAGTCCAGTAACATAATGCTAGCATCTCTTTGGCTGCTGGTGAAAACTCTGTTCTGCTTCAACCCATGGCAGAAAGCAGAAGGACAAGCAAGCACATGTGCAAAAGAAAGGGGTCAAACTCCTGAGGCAGCTAACCCATTCCTATTAGATAGGCATCAGTCCATTCATGCAGGCTCCATCCCCATGAACAAAACTTCCCACTAGGCCCAACCTAGTTGGAATACATGAATTTTGGTGGAATGCACTCAAGCCATCACATTCCACTTCTGACCCCTCCCCAAAATCATGTCCCTCTCACAATGAAAAAAAAAATTCATTCCATCCTGATAGTTCCCAAGTGTTAACTAGTTCCAGCATCAACATCAAAGACCAAAGTCTTACCCAAGACTCAAGGCAAACGTATTCCAATCGTAAGCCTCTAAAGTCAAAGCAAATTATCAACTTCCGATATACAATTGCAGGACAGACGTAGGATAGGCATTCCCATTCCAAAAAGGAGAAATAGGCCTTAAGGAGGGGATGATCAGCCCTAAGTTCAAAACCCAACAGGGTATACACTAAATTTTGAAACTTTAAAATAATCTTTCAATCCGTGTGCAGCCTGCTGGACACACTGGGGGTTGGCAGCAGGCTCCCAAGGTCTCAGGTAGCCCTGACCAGAGTGTGACAGGGCTCAGCCCACATGGCTGCTCCCCTACCTTGGCATTGCACAGATGCCTAAGTTGCACGCTTATAGTGGCTCAATCATCTAGCAAGTGTCCCAATCCCACAGCTCCATAGGCAGTGAGTTGGCCAGCACTCTGTGATGGCTTCTTCCCTATGTCAGGTTTGTGACTCACAGACTCTCTATGGTGACTTCCAGGCAGCTCCATACAACTTTTGCAGTCTAAGTGGGGATCTCCATACCTTCATAACTCGCATCCTACACACTGGCAGAATTAGCACCATGTGGATGTGGATGCCGCCAAGCCTTGCCACTTGCATACTTTGGGACACAGTGCACATTTGGGCCCACTGGAGGCACAGCATGGTGCTGCCAAGGTTTATGTTTCAGAGCAACCTGAGCCATACCTGGAGCCACTAGAGCCACAGCTGGATGTGGCTGAGTAGTCCTTTCCTGGGGTGCAGGGAAGAGAGTCCTGAGATAGCCCCGAGCAGCAAGCCTATTCTAGGCCAGTCTCTTGAAACCATTCTACCCTCCTAGGCCACTCTGGGCCTATGATGGGAGAGGTAGACTCAAAGATATCTGAAATGAGATATCTTTAACATTAACCTGACCACACACAGCATTCCTACTGAACGTGACTTTTCACTCTTCACGTGGCCTGGCCACCAATTTTCCAAGTTTTAATGCTCTGGTTCCCTTTTAATGACAAATTCTGTCTTTAGTTACCTTTTTGCTACTCTATGACGGTAAGTGGTTAAAAGTAACCATGTAGATTCTTCAGTGTTTTGCTGCTTAGATATTTTTCACCAAATTTACTAGTTCATCACTCTTAAGTTCACCTTCCAGGAAGCCCTAAGGCCTGGATACAGTGCAGTCACCTTCTTTGCAACTGTTTAACAAGGATGGCTTTTACTCTAATTCCCAGTAAAACATCCCTTATTTCCTTTTGGGACCTCATCAGCATGGCCTTTATGTTCCATACTTCTATCAGACTTCTGGTCACAACCACTTTAGTAATCTCTTGGAAGTTTTATTCTTTCCTTAGTCTTTTTGTCTTTTTTTGAGTCCTCCCTCGATCACCTTTAAATCTCTGTTTAGGGAAATCCAGGTTTTTTTTTCTAGCATTCATTTCAAAACTGTTCCAGCCTCTACCCATGACCCAGTTTCAAAGCTGCTTGTACATTTTCATTTTTGTTATAGCAGCACCCCAATTCGGAATACCAATTTCCTGTCTTAATTCTTATAACAATATCTGAGACTTGATTTTTATAAGGAAAAGAGATTTGTTTTGTCTCATGGTCCTGGAGACTAGAAAATCCAAAAGCATGACACCAGCTTCTTCTCAGTTTCTGTGAAGGCCTTGTGCTGCTTCAAGCTCATGGTGGAGAGCAAAATGATCAGCTGGCACATGCAGAAATGAGGTTAGGATATTGAACTCCTCTGATAGCTAAACCCATTCCCATGAGAAACAATCCATTCTTGAGGGATTCAATCCAGGAGTCTAACCCCTTCCAACTGGCCTCAACTCCCAACACTGCCACATTGAGGCATTAAGTTTCTAACACATGGACTTTTGGACAAACCACTGAAACCATAGCAGAGACCTAGAAGGAATTAGGCCATTTCATCTAGGTTTTCAATTTTGTAGGCAATGAATCATTCATAATATTCTTTTATTATCCATTTAATGTGCCTGGGATCTATAGTGACGTTTCCTCTTTCATTGCTGAATGTTAGTGATTTGTATCTTCTCTCATTGTTCTTCGTTCTCACATTTTATTGATCTTTTCAAAGAGCCACATTTTTATTTTGTTAGTTTTTCTCTACTGATTTCCTATTTTTAATTTTACTATTTTCAACTCAATTGTTGTCTTCTTTTCCTTCTCTTTCTTCTCTTCTTCCTGTTTCTCTTCCTCCTTCCATTCCTTTTCTTCTTCTTTGTGGTACCAGGGATTGAACTCAGGGCCTCTCACATGCTAGGCAAGCACTTAATCATTGAGCTACATTCCTATGACTTTTAATTTTCTTTTTTAAGACAGGGTCTCATTAAGTTGCCTAGGCTGCCCTTGAACTGGCAATCCTCCTGCCTCAGCCTCCCAAGTGGCTGGGATTACAGGAATGTGCCACTGTGCCCAACTTCTAATTTTCTTTTAATTATTTTCTTCAGCTTTCTTTGTATTTGATTTCCTCTTCTTTTTCTAATTTTCTAAGATAGAAATTTGGATAATTAATTTTAGATCTTTCTTCTTCTTTCTTTTTTTAAGAGAGAGGGAGAGAGTGAGAGAGTGAATCACTTTTATTTTTTCATCTGACCTTTGTTTCTCTAACACTTAGTTGTGTATGTTGTGCTGAGGTTCAAACTCAGGTCCTTGTACATGCCAGGCAAGTGCTCTAACCACTGAGCAACTGCTCCAGCCCCTCTTTATTTGGATATACATTTAGTGCTATAAATTTCCTTCTAGGCACCATTTTTATTACATTCCACAATTTTTAATAAATTCTATTTTCATTCTTTTGGTTCAAAATATTTTAAATTTCTCTTGAGATATCTTCTTTGACCCATGTGTCATTTAGATTTTAATTGTTTGGATCATTTAAAAATACTTAAGTCGGATTGGAGTGGTGGCTTAGTGATTTCAGCACTTGCCTGGCATGAGCAAGGATGCCAGTTCGAGCCCCAGCACCATGTACACATCGGGGAGGGTAGAATCTCTTCTTTTTCTTTTCTGTTCAAACTTGACATGAATCTTCCACCTCGTATAAATTTTAATTTTTTATTTTCAAACAAAATACCTGGAGTTTTATTGCTATTCAACTGAATTCAGATTAAGTTGAAGAGAACTGAATCTTTACTGTGTTTAGTTGTCCCTGTTCATAAATTCATTATCTCCACAATTATTCAGATCATTTTATGTCCTATAATAGAATTTTTTACATTTTCTCTGGGAAGGTCTGATGCTTTCTTCCTTAGGATAATTACTAAATAATTTATGAATTTTGCTTTTACTATGGATATTATTTTGTTTTTATTATATTTCCTATATGACTGATCGTGGAGAAGCAGCTTAGAGTGTTTTTAAGTTGACCTTTACATCCAACAAGCTGGTTGAATCCTTTAATGAATTTTGAAAATCTGTTGATTCTATTTGACTTGCTATGTAGATCATCATTTCTGCAAATAATGGGCATTTTACCTTTTTTCACCTAATCTATACACCTATTTGTATATGTTAATGTAATTTGAAAATTGTGTGCTGGGACAAAAAAATTTAAACAATATGCATTAAATATTTTAAATCTTCATTAAAGAACCAGAAAGAAACCATATCAGAATTGTTTAAAGAGTGTGTCATCAATGAAATAAAAATCTACCTAAAAATAATTTTAACAAAAAACACATATTCTAAAATATTCAAGTTGATATTTAGAAACTTAACTTTCATGAGGCTTTTCTCTCAACTAGTAGGCCAGTCAGAATCCTGACTCTTACAGACAGTGTTTTATTTGTAGCCCCAACAAAATAATTCATCTAGCTCTTGGTCCAGCCCTGGGACATGGGGCCACCACTTGCATTGGAATCACCTTGTGTGATAGTTAAAAATGCAGATTCCTGGAGTCCACCTAGAACTTCACAGATAAGAATATCTGCTGGTGGTTCCTGGATATCCAGAGTTTTAACAAGATCCACCAGCGATTCTTATCACCAGAAGCTTGAGAATCATCTGGAGGAGAAGGGGAACTGATCTTCACAAAGGAGTATCATAACAAAGGCCAGCCCAGATCTCCTGGGCTGGGGAGACAGAGGGCTTAGAGAAGAAGTTACTTCCACTCCCTGTTCCTTCTTACCACTGCTTTGACATTCTCTGTGATACATCTATGTATATAGAAAATGCCCCATAACATTTCTGCCCACCTAGATCAGGCTATTTTTCTGGCAGTACAAGAAAGTTAGTGCTATTTCTTTCAGGAAATTCTCTCATGAGAAGTATTACTAAAAATTAGGCCTTGGAATTTGTCAGGGACTCCTGCTCCAAGAATCAGGAAAGAGACGTGAAGGCACCAAGTCACTGAAGAAGAAACAGTGAGCACAAAGCAAAACAAAACTCCAGGCCCAGCCCTCGTTGAATGATTCCTTGCTGCCACCGAAGTGTTATCGTTAGCCCAGAAATCTCTCCAAGAGTAACAGAAAGGGTTTATCAAATAATAAATATGATTTTAAAATTCAGGTTGCATCCTAGTAAATTCTAAAGATAATTTGAATACAAATATTAGAATTATGTTACCCCAAATACTTACCTAGAGGTTGAGATTTTTCATTTTTTAAAATTCACAAGAACTACAAAAATAGTTTATACCTTGAAGAACCTCGTATTTCAACATCTGGACTGTGATTGTTATTATGACTAAATAGTAAGATTTCAGCATCTCAAGTTTACCTTCATTAAGTTCTTAAAATCAGAAATTTAAAAATCAGATCCCTTAGAAAAAAAGCTCTACTTTAAAAAAAAAACTTTATTCCACATTATTAAATTTATTTCCATTTGAACAAATAATATATAAAACAAATATTCATATTGTGAGAAATCCCTACATTAATCAATGCTCTACATGGGATAGAGAATATTTTTGTATATTTTTAAGTTACACATTTCCCACTTATTTTTAAAATTTGAGCATAATTGTTGTCCAACATATTTTCTGCATGACTTATAGAAACTTATTCTATAAAATCACATCTCCTGACCCCAAATCACCGTGCCAGGAGACTGCTCAGTCTGTGCATTACCAGTTTTTACAAGGCCACTCAAATACTAATGAAATAGTCATTATTTAATTAAATATACATTTGGTATGTGGTTTAATTTTCATTTTATGTATAGATACTCTTTCAACCTTGTACTTTAACACTGAAGGAAAAGAGAAAACTTATAAATGAATATTAAAGTACTTAATGTTCTCCAGAACTAAAAGAAGAATTGAATAACAATTGTCTTTGAGAACCTAATATCACACTGTTAGCTGGTGATGGTTGTTTCATTCTTGTTCTGTCCTTTTAAGAGAAGATTTTAAAATACAGTGATCTCCCCACTCTTTTGGGGATGGGCACTGTCAGACCAGGGATTGCATTTTACTGAGGACACAATCTGTACAGTCAGGGTAGAAGGTCATAGAGAACACATTCAAACATTATGACAAAAAAATTAAGAAAGAACTAATAAATCAATAGTTTCTTCATCAAAATTACTCTTTAGAAACAACTCAGTATAAAGCAATAAAGGCATTAACTATTATTTTAAAAATATAAACAGTTCTTGGTGAACTACAGCTATAATTAGCTCAAAATAACAATATTTGAATATATTAAACCTGATTTCAAAATATCCAAATAGTCTCTCAACTCAGCTACATTTTATCTTTTTCTATAGAGCACAGATAAAACTGATAGCTACTTTTTACAACAGCAGAATAAAGATACTGGAGGTTCCTCTTCTAATCTGTATTTTCCAGAATTGGGTAGATCTTTGCACTCTGATATAAAGGTACGAAGCTCAGTCTCTGGGAAGCCATGCTGTTGGTAGTGCTATGCAGGAAAAGGGGAAAGCTTTCATCAGTAAACCCAACCCCTTGAAAACAGCTTTATTCCACATTCAAAATAGACTATTTGATAAGGGAAGGGGTTTTCTAGAGGTGCAGTTTGGCACTCCCATGTACTTTGAGGGAGATGCAGCTTCTGAAGTCACCCTTAAGCTGGGACTCTGCAGCTGCCCTCCTCAGCTCTTTTTCTCAGGTCCACGTCAGCCCACAATGGGCATGTGGAATTTGGCTCTGCATCCTCGTTCTGGAGAGTCTCCAGTCAGCCACATGCCAAACCTGGGACCCTCTGTCACCATTCTGCTCTGTAGCCCAATGTCTTCTAGGTCTGTGTGAAGTAAGTTTCTTATCTAGATTAATGGGATGATGTTGGGAGCTGAGGGTGGACATCCTATTCTTTTCCAGATGACCTCAGCACACAGCCTTTGACACTCTGGAGCTGGTTCAGGCTTCTGGAAAAAGATCCAAATGTTATAAGGCTAACCGTGGACTCTTACGGAGTCACTCTCCAGGTTTATGGGCCACATATGCATTAAAGTCTAGGATCTGAGATCTTTAGGACATTTCCCGAACAGAAAGGATCAGAAATAACTTGACCATTTGGCAAGTACTGTGAACCCAGGGACAGAGAGTAAACTCTAAAATGTTACACTGTAAAATGTTACAGTGCTTAGCTTGTGTCATCGAGGGTTACTCTGAGAGATCTTGGATGTCACCCTTCTTGAATGACACCTAGTTCTCTGGCACATTGAGTTGAAGGTAGTGACTTTGAAAGCACTGTGGGGAGGGATTTGGACAGTTACATCTGCATTCTTTCCTAGTCACCTTGGGGACCAAAGCATACATCTGCTGAACAAGGATTGAAGAGAGTAAAGAGGATGATCAGTCCCTGAAAGCTGGTCAAGATCATGACCCAGGTTTCACAAGCAAAGTGTTCGTAATCATCAACTCCAACCTGGTCTTCTTTTCATCCCCAGGGCTGATCATGTTTCAGTACTCTCATTTCCAGAAAGAAAAGTCCCCAGGGGGAAGTGTCTATGCCAATATTATACCTAACAATATAAAGTTATTAGAAATTTAAATATATATGGGATATCTATTCTACCTTTCCATATTTTAAGGGACTCAACCAGATTTTTTAAAATATTCCATATGAATGACAATAGCTATTTAAATTAGGTTTCTGACTGTACAAATTACATAGTGTTTGAGATGTCAATCCCTTTGCTACTCTGTAGGCTAGGCCCCAGGGATGTGCCCTAGAGCATCTTGCAAAGAATAATAGATTCAGTTATAGCATTCTCCAAATGGAGGGCTCAATTTTTCTATGAAAGCGGATTTTTAAAGTTTCCCACAAAATTCTGGTTTTCTGAAATTCCATCTATTTTATTCACCCAATATATATTGACCCTTATAATTCTAATAAAATGTTAGAAAGCCTACTTGTAAAAAAAAAAAAAAAACACCAGCTACTTAGAAACAAGACTGAACATTCTAGAGATTGTATTTCACCCTTCACTTCTGTTTCTCAATCTCTAAAATTGAAGTCCTTACCTATTTCGAAGAAGTTAGCATTCCACAAAATCCACCCCCACACCACTTTGGTACTAAATGGTATTATTACCATTCAAAATCTAGAGGAATGTTGGTACTTATGGCTCTTGGTAAACTTACCTTAATTGTTTCATACGTATCAGTGATAAGTGCAATGAAGAGACTTAAAATCATGTATATAAAGAGGCTGATGAACGAGTAGAGGTAAATTCTGCTGAACAGCCAGACCAAGTAACTTTTTTGCTGCATTTTTGCAAATGTGGCAAACATATCATCTCCATTTAGCAGAGAGAAAAGGCACTCAGAGACTCTGTTCAGAGAACGAAACTGGAAAAAGAAAGAAAAGTACATTCTTCCTCATTTCTTCCCATTGGAGACCTGTGTTCACACATCACTTTAAAAATAATGAGACCAGATAGTCCAAGTTTCCTTTTCAAACAAATGACCTGAGGTTGCCACAAGTATTTGCTTTGTCATGCATGGATCTACTGCTTTTTTCCTGGGACAAAGCAGCCTTTTCTTAGTGCTCCTCTTTATTGAGCAGGCTGAATGAAAGACAAGGAGCAACTCTGTACCCGCAGGGCCTTTCTGCGATAAGCCTCCCCCTTCCTCATTACCTTCAGAGAAAGAGACCTTGGGAACACTTCTGCAGAGATACCTAGGTCCCAACCACGCACGTTCATGTCTCATTTTAAAGTTCATTCCATTTAAGATAAATTTCAAGACTATACCTCAGGTAAGTTCTCAAATATTGCTACAAGTTTCTCCATATACTACATTTAAAAAAAATAATAAAATCACAATTTTGAGAAAGCTTAGCCATGGCCTGCTCTAACATATCCTGATGAATCTAATTGACTAAACTTTACTGATGGTGGAAGGACATTAATTACCTGACATACTCCAAATAGAATTTGGGACAGTTGAATGAATCAGTGATTCTCTCAAGTTGCTCAGACTTTTCTGGCTTATAAATATGACAACAGATACACTACCTTCCATGTTTTTAAAGCTGAATCACAAAATAAAAGAAGTTCCTTTAAAAAGAATAAATAAGCCATTGGCCCTAGTCTAAGAGCTTAAAAATCACAGCAGGAAATGTGTGATTTATCAGTACCTTGTCATGGTAAGGGCCCAGCACAATCCATCCACAGAAGCAATAGCCTAAATAAATCATAGCTGCACAGCAGCAGAACCTCATGACACTGGGCAGCGCGGCCTGAAGGGTCAGAATGAGGAGCTGGGAAAGTGAGAGAAGTCATTAAAATCCCTTGTAATTCATCCAAAGCAGAGCAATGACTTTGAAAAATAGAAATCCCAACAGTTTGGAGACCCACACGCTTTCTTACATTGTACTTCTCGAAGAACCCGAGGTACCGGATGACTCCAAGCCACACAAGCATGGTAGAAGTCCCAAGAAAAATGCTACAGACATCATAACTTGTTAGACTCTAAGATGGAAGGGAAAAATGGTCAAATAGCAGAAAGTCATCTGGGTAAGAAATATTTATGAGCCAGGCACCATCTAAGATGCTCAGGATGAAGTAGTTAAAAACACAAGATGTCCTGACTCTGAGGCTTCCATTCTTGTGGTAACTGGTAATAAATGCCGAGGAGAAAGGTCAGGGGATAAGGAATGGGTATGGGTTCCTAATTCAAAATAGGGTCACCAGGGACAATCTCAATGAAAAGGTAGCACGTGAGCAAATATCTGAAAGAAATGAGAAAACAAGTTAGGCAGAAATCTTGGGGAGGAGCTTTCTAGGTACAGGGACCGGCCAGTACAAAGTACCCAAGGCAGGAGGGAGCCTGGTGAGAGGGAACAACAGATAAAGTATGGAGACCTAGAGGTAAGGTTGCTACCTCGACCTCGTGGGGACTTAAGGATTTTGTCTTTCACTTGGAATAGATTGGAGAGATTTGAGAGCCCTGAACAGGACTGACATGATCAAATGCCTGCCATGGTTGAGAACAGATTATTGGGGTTAAGGGTGCTATCACAATAACAAGTGATAATGCTGGGAATTGTGGAGGTGGTGAGGTGATTTTTAAGCTAAAATAATATGGTTTCCTCTTGGGTTATGTGTAGGAGAGAGAGAGAGAATAGTGAAGGAGAGGAATCTTTGATGCATCTATGGTTTTGGCTTGAGAAACTGAAGAGAGTTGTCATTAACTGGAATTGGAAAAGCCATGGAAGAAGCAGATTTGAGCTGTGTTAGCAGGGTTTTAGCTCTGTTTTAGGTAAGTTAAATTTGGGAGGACAAGTAGACATCCACGTGGAGATGTGGAATAGATATTTGGATTCTCAGGTCTGGAATTCAGAGCAGAATTCCAGGCTGTAGGTATACGTTTGAGAACCATTAGCTAGTAGATATTAAATGAGATGACCAAGCCAGTTGCAGAAAAGAGAAGCTGTCCAAGCACTACACCTTGAAGCATTATCACCTTAAAAGGCTGACAAGGTGAGAGGACACCAGTGGGGGAAAGTTCAAAGACTAGTCAGTGATTCAGGAGAAAAACCAGGTGACAGTCCTGTGAAAGAGTGCCATCAAAGACAGTGCTGACAGTGTTAAAAGCTACTGATAGGTCAAGATGGGGATAAACAATTGATAAGTGGACTTAGTCGCATGGGTGATCACTTGGAAGAACACTTCATGGAGTGGCAGGACAGCCTGATTGGAACCAATATAAGGAAAAAGGGAAGGAGCAGAATCTCAAACAATGAGAGAACTACTTTTTGGAGGTCTTTTACTATATATATAAAAGGAGGGACCAGAGAAATGGGGTAGGAGCTGGAAAGACAAATAGAACTGAGATTTTATTTCTCTGAAAGGAGAATCATGCTTATGAAAGAACTACCTATTAGGGAGAAGGAAACTGATAATTCAGAGAGAAGGAAGCTGGAGCTACATCCTTGAGAAAGCAAGTGGGGATGGTACCTGGTTGGGAATTGAGAGGTTGGCCTTAGAAACTAGTCTAAATTATTCACAGTAAAAGACAAAAAACAAGAATGATTCTTGTAGCTAGATAAACGAGGTGGGAGTTCTGTTTCCTTCTATTGGTCTTGTGAAATAGGAAGCAAGGTCATCAGCTGAGAGTGAGGGTGAGGCAGTAGTGTCAGAGGTTTCAGAAGAGAAGAAATGCTGGGTTGGGGATATAGCTCACAGGTAGAGTACTTTCCTAGCATGTATGAAATCCTGAGTTCAATAGTTCAATACCCAGTACCAAAACAAAAATAGAAGAGAAGAATTGATCATCTATAAGACAGGAGAAGTGAATAGTCTCATGGAGATTAATAATTGTTGAGGTTGGTAAAAATAAAGTTATGTGTTTTTGTTTTTGTTTTTTTGGGGTTCCTAAAGGAAAATGACATACTACAGTCACATGTGATGGGAGTTGCTCAACATCAATCTAAACCAATCTACTTCCTGGGCACATGCCTAGGCTGTATTCCCCAGAATCAGCATCCTTGCAGTTCAGTTTGACTGAGTTGTTTCCAGTAAGATATGAAAAGAAATGAGGTCTGCTATTCTTTTTTTTTTTTTAAGAGAGCGGGAGAGAGAGAGAGAGAGAGAGAGAAAGAAATAGAATCAATTTTATTTTTCACGTGGCCTTTGTTGCTCAGAGACTTCATTGTGTATGTGGTGCTGGGGTTTGAACTCGCATACTCATGCATGCCAGGCAAGCATTGTAACCACTGAGCCACCGCTCCAGCCCAGGTCTGCTACTCTTGAGCTAAGTTTTAACAGAGGAGAGCTTCCACCATTACCTTGATGTGTGTATATATATTTTGGGTATAGTGTCACTTCCTCCTGGCCATCTGTTTGTGAGGTGACCCAGTGTAGATCATGTGTCAGAGTTGAGCTCTTAAAGCCTGGCAAAGAAAACAGGAGGAACTTGGGTCCTGAAGGATAGCACGGAGCTGAGCTTCTTGCCATCTTAGAATACCCATCCTGATTATTACTTAGGAATAAGATCCTCCTTGAGCTTGCATTTGAGATCTCTGCCCAGGTTTCTAACTGGCTTCCTATGTGACTCATTGTCATAATTAGTTGCATGAAGACGAGAAAAACATAAGATTGAGCAAGATTACTTTGAACAATATTAGTGGTTTAATTTGTTGGGGTTTTTTGTTTGTTTGTTTTGAGGGGAGAATTGGTTTCTAAACTAGGTTAATCAAAACTTCAAAAGGATAATCTTGGAGCACAGCAATGGGAATAGCAAGTAAAGAGAGTATTTTCACTTTGAATGATAGCAAACAAATGCGGGCACTCATACAGCAGTACTTTGACCGTTCTTTCCCCTCTAGCCCACTCTTTTTGTGTTGAAGATTTTAATAACTCTTGTAAGATTTTGAAAACTCTCACCTTTAGTACCTTGGTATGTATAAGAATTTTGTTGTGTATAACAATTCAAGTCCCCACCTGAAGAGTTCAGATTCAGTAAGTCTAACTGGGCATTTTTATTGGTTCTCCAATGATTTGACACAGCGGCTTGTGGATCATACTCTGAAAAAATCTGCCCAAGAGACTTCCTGACTAAAGTAAAGAAAATTACCGTCATCAATTTGAACTTTATTCAGCATAAAGCTTAGAAGAAATTATTTATGATAAAATTCTCATTCTATTACCATTAATCCAAATTGGATACTAATGATGGCATGATTAGGAAAAATATTTACCTTAGCTTGGATTTCCATTTTCAGAATTGATCCAATGATTGTCAGTATGTCACTAATAATAATCATAATGTACCATCCATTGACAAATTCCATTTGATCAGAAACAGAAACTTCCTTCTTATAATGGAGGAGGAAAAAATTGACAAATTCCTTTAGAGGAAAGAGGAGAGACACAGTGAGATTCCCTGTCAATCAAAATGTCAGTTGCACTCCCCAAGGGCAGCAGCCCCTACCTGCTGAAGCTGAAGTCCTCTAACCACAGACCTGACACAGAGGAGTAATGAAGACAGGCAAGTCACAATGACAGCAGCATCAAAGATCATCATATAATGAGTGTTCTTCTGAACTGGAAGCAAAGAGCATTATGTAGTGTGTGTGGTAAGACATTAATATGGTGACATCTACTTCTTTTTAGAATAATTTAGAAAATTCTAGCATTCCTTCCAAAAAGACAACAAAGAAGACCTGACATCCTTCTAACTAGCATTTAAAGAAGGTTAAAAGTTCTTTTTTTGAAAATCACCATGTACATCAGTCAAAGCTTGTGATCTTTTATTCTGAATAGAATCATCCTTCCTGCATGGTCTATCAACATATATTTGTCTGGGTATAAATATTCATTAAGCACCCACTATGTACTTGCCTTTTTTCTAGGGGTTAGGATCCGGTAATAGACAAAATAGAAAAATCACCTGATATTATGGAGTTTTTGTTCTACTGCAGTGAGTCAAGTAAAGAAGTAAATAATTACATGAACAAAATGCTTTCAGATAGAAGGGGTATAAACCAGATAAATTACAATAACTGATATATAATCAGCACATTTCTTGTCATAGTTCTAAGCATTTATATTTAGGAACTAATTTCAGTCTTGCAGCAACCCCATTGAGGTGGGCATGATTCCCCTCACTTTGCAGGTGAGAAAACTGAAGCGCAGAGGTCACATAATTTGCCCAAGGTGACATGTCCAGTAAGTAGCGGAGTCAGGATTCAGACCTCTGCAGCTTGTTTCCACCACCCATCACTCTATACTACTGGTTCTTAGCATTCCTAGGGGACAGACTAGAAATGTATTTTTTCACAGCTTACCCCAGACCCATTGAGTCAGAGGTCTTGGGTCTGCAAGTCCTCTAGGTGATGCTGAGAACCACTAAAGTGTGGGGGGAAGTTGGTGTGGGAGAGTGGGCAGAAGTAAGTTCTGTGTATATTGCATGGAAGGAAAGACCTCGCCAACGGGACAGTAGATTTTAGGTGATACTTTAGAGATGAGAAAGGGCCATGCACAGAAAGCTTTTGGAGAATCAAAAGTACAGTGTTGCTCAGCATCATGACACTTGTCTGTAATCCTAGCTACTCAGGAGGCTGAAGCAGGAGGATCACAAGTTCAAGGCCTGTGCAATTTAGCAAGACCTTGTATCAAAAAAAAAAAAAAAAAAAAAAAAAAGACCGGGGAAGGCAGCTCAGTGGCGGAGTGCTTGCCTGGCATTTGCAAGGTCCTGGGTTCAATCTCTAGTACTAGAAGAAAAAAAAAAGTTCAAAATCTGGCCACATGAGTGGAGTCAATGAAGAGAGATGGAAAGAAGCCTCAGTCCTTATATGCTTGCTACAGAGCTTGTCTCTAAACAGACTGCTCTGTGCTGATACAAAGATAAGGTACTTAACAATACTTCTGTCATGAAGCATCCTCTCTACATTTGCCAAGAGGAATCTGATGACTACACAAACGTCTAAATCTACTTTAGAAAAACTTAAAAACCAAGAAACAAACATTTGGGAGCAAGCCTGCGAGCCGGGTACGTTCATATCCTCTCATTTTCCCCATTCTAAAGTTGTGAAAAAAGCATTGTGGTGTTTACAGAGGACAAAAGACTTTGTCCTTTATTTGTCTTTCAAATAAATAAGTTTGCGATTGAAATAAGTTTATGATTCAAGAACCTCATATTTGAAGTTGCCTATCAGTACAAAAAAAATACTACAATGGAGAAGTTTTATTTTATTTACTCTTTTTTCTTCTTAAAGAGAGAGGGACAGTGAGAGAGAGAGAAAGAGCGAAACAATTTTTATTTAGTTTTTCATGTGGCTCTCATTGCTCCAAAACATTGTTGTGTACATGGTGCTGGCGTTTGAACTCGCGTACTTGCACATGCTGGGCAAGCGCTATAACCGCCAAGCCATTGCTCCAGCCCCTTTATTTACTCTTTTAAAAAAATTTTTTTAAGAAGTTGTTATTGTACAATCATAAATACATATAAAGTAACAGTATGATACTTAAATGAGAATTACCCCGACATCACCCACATCTCAATCTCTTGATTCTTCTCTATTTCACCCCTACATGTGATATAAATGTTTAGACTGTGAATTTTCCAGAATTAAATGATTGCATAAATATTTTCATTTACTCTTAATATCTCATTATTACTTCTCAACTTGGCAAATCAATCAGTAGGAACCCATAAAACAGTGATTACCCAAATATGATTTGAGCAAGGATTACTGCCCCTTCCTGGGTTCCTGGACCCCTATTAATTGTCCTGTGTAGAACTGGGGAAACTACAGATTACCAGATACCTGAGAAGATCCCTTGGCTCACTAGAATCCAAGAACACCTGACTTAATTATTAAGCTTTCCATTATGTTATTGATAAGGGACTAGAAAATTAACAGATAAATTCTTTCCAGGCAATCTTCTCTGGTCCAGCTTCAAGATTCTTGACAGTATTCAATGTAGACCTGAATTCTAGTCCATATTTATAAGAATATCCTCCTTGGCCTGCTTTTTAAAACCTGTATGGAAGACAATTATCACATATGGGATGCTTCAGGGTCAGGTCAAATCCTACCTGGCTTCTCCTTGGTTGCATGACCATGGACACTATGCATCACTTTTGAGCTTTGGTTTTTTTCTTCTTTAAAAATAAGGATTCTGCCACTCTCAAAGATATTTAAAAATATTAAAGGGAGAAAAATGAAAATGGAAACATGCAATGTGCACTCAGTAAATATTTGTTTGGTATCTGTGGGTTTTTGCTGGAGTCTATGAGTATGTTCTTGTAAAGAATAGGCAGGCGAGGACACATGGAGAATGGAAGGAGTCATTACAATCCTAATAACTTTATGAATTGCCTGAGGTGTCAGATATCTATAATATATTGATCAACTTGCAGAGAATTGACTTGGGAATATTTTATGTGGTATTTCATACATTCTTGGGGCAGTAATTTAATAAACATTTTACATTTTTTAGTAAGCATTCTGAAAATTAGTAAAGCTTATCACTTACTTGATCCAGATACATGCCAGTCTTTACATTCTTGGATGGAAATGTCATTATCTAAACTTATTTTAATTCTTCCACTATGAGCCTTGTTATCAAATGTTATCTGTGAAGACATGAAAAAGGTCAAAGACGTATGTAGTTTTTGACACCAAGATATCACTATGTATTGATTAGGAAGCGATTCTTTTGGTACAGGAAACCTAGATTCCTATCTCTGACCTGATGCTACCTCTATTCAACCCTGGGAAGTTTCCTTTATTTCTCTGTGAGTTTCAAAGGTTGGATGAGATATTCATAGAGAACTTTTGTCTCCTAAAACCCTGTGCTTCTAGGACAGCATTCCATCCCTGTACACCTTATGTAACAAAAGTACCTCCCCCTCCTACCCGTTCTGAGTACCTCCAGACACCCTCTTGATATGTGGCAAGAGCTGTTGCCACACATACTTTGCCCTAACTTCCAGCAGGGACTCAGCTGGGGGTAGATTTTCAGAGCTACTAAAGATGTCAGTAATATAGGAGCTCATTATGTCTTGAGACATTTCAGATGCATCTTTCTAAATTTTCATTCTGTGCCTAGATTTTGTGGTCACTCTAATTCCACATATATTATAAATAACTTGGTGTCAGGCAGTCACGAGCCATTTCTTTCTTCTAAGATAACCAGTAAGATACTGGAAGCAAGCAGGGCAAGGCTATGCTGAAATGCCTCCCACAGGCCATCTGCTGTCTTCCCCTTCTCGCTTGCTTCCCTTTACCCAAGCAGGGACAGGGGACACAAGGCAAGAAAATCAACCCTTTTTGTCCCCTCCCCCACCACCCCCGTTGCTTTTTTGCCTCCTCCTTCTTTTTCTTCTCTCTCTTTTTCTCTCTCCCTCCTTCCCCTCTCTCATTGAGAAGGAGTTCTTTTAAAAATCTACAATTTAATGAATTTTATTGAAGCTTCGAGTTTCTTCATGTGGGGAAGTCAGCTATCACTTCAGATATGAGATTTCAAACAAGTTAAAGAGATTCACACTATTTCTCATGATGAATGGCAAGCTTCTTTCCTCGACAAGGAACTGAGAGCACAGTCAGTGAACACCCTTCACAGTTGGTGGAGGACACAGCACAGGTCTCCAGCAAAGAAGATGTTTAATTATATGGCAGAGTCAGAGATACTTGCCAAGGAGAAAATGTTTTGTTTAAATAACATCAGAATCTTATAAATAGTAAGTGCCCATTAAATATCTGGAATGAATACACCACAATTTAATATCAATTGCATCTCAAGTAAGGCTCACATAAAAAAGAAGAAAAATTACTGGCTAGGATTAGAAAAGATTAGATAGCATAGAAAATAAGATTAGTGAATTTGAAGACATAGCAGTAAAACACCATCCAAAACGAAAAACTAGAGAGCAAATACTGAAATATAAAACAAACAAGCAGAACCTTAGCAAGCTATGGGACAACTTCAAGTGACCAAATGCAGATATAATTGGCTCCTCTGAAATGCAGTGAGTGACAGAAAAATAAGTGAAGATATCATGATGAATAAATATCAAATGCAATGAAAACTACAAATCCACAAACCAAAATCGCTCAATGAACCTCAAACACAGGAAACATGAAGGAAATGGCACCAAGTCATTTCATAACCAACTTTCTTAAAAGGAGTCAGGAGGAAAACATATCCCAGTCAGAGAAACAAAGAAAAGGATGAGAGCAGATTTCTTATCAGAAACAGTATAAGAAAGAATAGCAACACCTTTAAATTACCATGGAGGGGAGTGACCGGTCAACTTAGAATTCTATACCCAGTGAAACTATCTTTAAACAATGAAATTAAAATACTTCTTCAGTCAATGAAAGCTGAAAGAATTCATCATCAGCTGACCTGCACTGTGAGAAATGTTAAAGGAAGCCCTTTGGGCAGAAGGAAAATAATACCAGATGGAAAACTATTGCTATAAACAAGAAAGGAGCACACTGAAAATGGTAAATACATAAAAAAGATATATTTCTTATTAGGTAAATCATTTTAGAAGATAATTGACTAAAGAAAAATAATAACAATGTATTATGGCATTTTTAATACACAAAGAAATAAATTGTGTGACAAAAATAACACAAAGGCTAAGATGGGAGACAGGCAAGTGTGACTGTGAGTACTATACATGCAGTGACATAATATCACTTGAAGGCAAGTTTAGAGATGTACACCACAAACCCCAAAATAATACATCAAAGAGATATAATTAAAATGAGAAAATTAAATCATAAAAATACTTAATAAAAAAGAAGGCAGAGGGGCTGGAGCAGCAGCTCAGCAGTTACAGGGCTTGCCTAGCATTCACGAGAATGTGGGTTCAAACCCCAGCACCATGTACACAATGAAGTCTCAGAGCAATGAAGGCCACATGAAAAACTAAATAAAGTTGATTTTTTTCTCACTGTCCCTCTCTCTCATTAAGGAAAAAAAACAGAAAAAAGGAAAGCTATATTAATAATCACAAGGAAATTAAATGTTCTAAGCACCCAAATAAAAAGAGATTGTAAGGCTGGATATAAAAGGAAGACCCAATTGTGTGTTGCCTAACAAGAAATCTACTTTAAGTAATAAGACACAAATAAGTTGATATTAAAAGTAATCAAGAGAGAGTTGAAGTGGATATATTGATATCATACAAAGTAGATGGTAGAGGAAAGAATGCTGACAGGGATAACAGCTACTATTTTATAGTGATAAAAGAGTATGTTCTTCAAGTGAAGATAAGAATCCTAGATGTTTATGTCTCTAATAAAGATCTTTGGGAGCTAGAGTAGTGGCTCAGCAGTTACAGCACTTGCCTAGCATGTGCAAGGACGTGGGTTCGAACCCCAGCACCATGTATACATTGAAGTGTTGGAGCAATGAAAGTCACCTGAAAAACTAAATAAAATGGATTCTCTTTTACTCTCTCTCACTGTCCCTCTCTCTCTTACAAGAAAAATCTTTGAAATACATGATGCAAAAATTATTAAACTACTATGCATGAATGAAAATGCACTTTTTTTCCCATTTTAAATACAACTGAGCACCCACACAAAGGTTTTAAAATAGTTGTTGGCCAGGTGTGGTGGCCCATTCCTGTAATCCTAGTGGCTCAGGATGCTGAAGCAGGAAGACTGCCAAGCTCAAAGCCAGCCTCAGCAACTTAGCGAGGCCCTGAGCAACTTAGTGAGACCCTCTCTCAAAATAAAAAAAATAAAAATTGGCCGGTGATGTGGCTCAGTGGTTAAGAACCCGTAGGTTCAAGCTCTGGTACCAAAAAAGAAAAGAAAAGAAATAAACAATTGTTGAAGGTCAGGGGCATATAGCTTAGTGAGACAGTGCTCATCTCAAATGCACAAAGCCCTGGATTTGATCCCCAGCACCACAAAAAATAAAAGCGACAACAAACAAATACAAAACCAGAAACAGCAATTGAATGAATCCAATCTCTAGTATATACCAAATACCTAGGTTCATCCTTTATGGATATTATCTTATATTTGATGATAACCTTGTCAGGCAAGTAGGTATTAATTTTGTTTTATTGATGTGAAATACTCAGGTACAAACCACTTAATGTGCATAAAATTACATTGCTACTAATCAGTGAGCTGAAATCAGGCTTACCAAAGCCCCTATTTTTTGTTTCTGGCATATGCTGTCCAGTCTGCATTTCCTTACAAGAATGCAGTTGCACTAATGACTTTTATTAAATCACCTCATAGGACATAAGTTCTACTGCAGTTCCATGACATATAAGGCTAAATCCATGACAAAGAGGCACATCTTGGATAATTTGCCAATAATGTTGAAATGTAACGGAGCTGCCTGTGGCTTACAAGCCAATTTGCTGATACCACTGTACTGGGTCACTGAACATGGTCCGGATCTCACACATATTTCATTTATTTGTTCAACAAATATTTCTGTCCCTGCTATGTTTGCTGAGGAGTCACATGATTAACAAAATGGTTCCTGCCCTCAAGGGGCTTTCTACTGGCAGAGTTGATGAAAAATAATGAGAAAAATCCTAAAAAGAAGGTATTGAACCCATATAAAATCCCAAAAGCAGGCATGTGGGGACAAAAACAAAACAAAACCCCTACAAAACACCTTGGAGTTTAGCACAGAGAATGTATTTCTAACTAAGGAATCACAAAAAGGTCCATGAAGAAGGTAGAAGAATTAGAAAAATTCTGAAAATTGTCATTTCTCAATTCAAGAAAATGAGAAAAATAAAGAGAGTAGATTGTGGATAATAGCTTAAGTTTAAGGAATCAAGTAGTAACAATAATTCATAACTTGCTGGTGACATTAGGATCAAACTTTGTAGCCTAACTTGAAAGAGTCTTACAGTGTTGTTGTTTTTTCTTTTTCTTTTATTTTTAAGAGAGAGAGGGACACTGAGTGAGAGAAAGAGAGAATTAATTTTATTTCGTTTTTCATGTGGCTTTCGTTGCTCCCACACCTCATTGTGTACGTGGTGAACCTGCATCCTCACACATGTCAGGTAAGTACTGTAACTGCTGAGCCACTGCTCCAACCCTGGTGCCTTTTCTTATTAAATGCTCTGCATAATCTTTACATTATATTATATGCTGGATATTTTTTAACCTTAATCTCTGAAAACTTCATTTTGCATAACCAATTAGTTATCAGGGACATAGCTTTTGGTATAAACTACTATCCAAGTAACAGAAGATCTGGATCACGTGATGCTAAGCTATTTCAAATGCTGTCCTGCTATGACCAAACAGTAGCAGGTGAGTGAATCTGACCTTGTGAGAGGATAAACCTCACAAGCATCTTGTGGTTTCTACAGAGCTTTATAGCAACCTCTGTAGCTGGAATGTAAAAAACACAGAGGAGATGGGTGGGCTGAACGGGGAGAGACAGTCAGAGCAATCAGAGGCAACACGAGGAAGTCACTGTTAGCAATAACCACAAGGCTGAACCATCCATGATGAGGGAACTCAGTACGGAGCCCTTGGCACACAGCCACACACCTCTGCTCCTTCCAGGTTTCAACATCAGCTCTGTGCCAGGCATAATTCTTGGTACTGGAGACAGTAGAAAACAATACAAGTCTCTGCTGTTACAGAATTTACAGATAATAAGTAAACAGATTATAGCAAAACTCCTTATGGACAGTGATGTAGAAACATCCCATAGTGTTGATCTTGCCTTAATACTAGTATGTGAAGTTTACAACTCGATAAGATGATTTTTCCCCAGATTGGAACCAAATTCAGTGCATCCCACACTTACAGTTAGAGTAAAGTCATAGCAGTCAGGGAGCTCCTGATGACGAACTGTCTGCAGATTGATGGCTTTCAGTTTAAACTGAAGCTCCACTGTCAGCAGTCTAGAAAACAGAGGAGGCTTTGGTTCAGTGGAAGCACACATGCAAGCACACACTACAGCCTGTCTGCTTCCCTCACCTGTGGAAGTCCAGCGTGAAGTTGAGTTTATTTTCTTCCGATATTCCAATATGAACAGGCTCCCCAGGCTCGACAAAGAAACATTCTGCCACAGAGAAAAGCAAAAACATGATGTAGTGCCTAAAATACATTTGAGATCAGTTATTCAGACCCTCCTATTTTTCTGAATTAAGATTTTGGAAGCTAGACATCCATACCACTCGAGTACCTTGTGTATTTTTAAGACATAAACACTACAACACTTCTGGGCTGGTTGGAAGACAAAGACTCAAACTCCATCTCACTGGGGTCCTATAGAATACCTCTTCCTTCCTGTCTCTTTAAGCCTAGATAAACTCTGAATATCTCCCCCTTCCTTTTTGTATCCTAAGCATAGGATTTGAAAAACTTGCAGTGCTTAAGATTTTCTAAATGGTTTAACGGGTCTCTTTTTAAAATATTATGTGTTGACCATTATTCCTTAATAAGCAATTTCTAATTTAAAAAACCAGCATTTTGGAAAAATTTCATTCGTTGCTACCATTGTGCTTTACTTTCCATTTTAATACATCAAGAATTTGTAAGCATGGGCTGGAGCAGTGTCTCAGCACTGCTTACCTGCCATGCATGAGGACCTGGGTTTGAACCCCAGGACCACATACATACACAACTAAGTGTTGGAGCAATGAAAACCAGATGAAAAACTAAATAAAATTAGTTTTTCTAAAATTGATTCTCTCTTACCTTCTCTTTCACTGTCCCTCTCTCTTAAAAAAAAAAGAGTTTTTAAGCATATAGCATGTTTTAAGCATGTTATTCATCTATTTAACTGGTGTTTCCAGTATGAATGGTGGTGTAATATAATGGCAAAGCACAGACAGCCTGGGCCAACTTTCAGTGCTTCCCCTTACCAGCTCCATCCTGAGCAGATCTCTTAACTCTCTGAGCCATACTTCAACCTTCTATGGAATGGGAATGATAATAAACCTTGCTTTATCTGGGTTTCTGTCAAGATTTATGGGTTATAGTAAAAGGCTTAGAATGGTGGATGACACAGTGACTTCTGTATAATTCTTACTGTACTGTAATAGTTCCGATCATATCCCTATTTTCAGAGATAAAATTTCTGATTTTAAGTAAACATCGAAGAGTGAAAAACTGAAGTTCTAGCTTATAGGAGAACATCACCTGTTTCGATTTTGGGATCGATGTCAAAGGTGTCATTTCCGGGACAGATGCTTCCTCGCGTATAGAAATGCTGACAGATTGCCATACCAGACTGCTTGCTCCCCTTGTTCTCATAAGCGTGATTCCCAACAGAGATATTACTCAGCTGCAAGTACTTCAACCAGAAAGAAACAAAAAGTGGCATTCCGGCCAGGGCAGAGGTGACAGAGGTGAAGCCTTGTACCCCATCCTCCCCACCTCTGAAATTGGCAGGTTCCTACCTCCCCTTAGGACAGATATACTAATATGCAGAGTAAAGTGACTTCCTGCTGAGCACTTGGAAGGCCAAGGTCAAAGAGCAACCTTGATTAGAGTTCTGGGTTCAAGACTCATTTCTTCACATTTTTCTGAGCTCTGATTCCTCATCTGTAAAATTAAATTCTGAAGTCATATCTTCATTAAGGGTCTTTCCTTCCTTAAAGAACTAGGTCCAGGGACTGAATGTTACATACAGTGTGAGTTAAAATTTTGTTTTTGTTTGTCTTTGAACTATTTCCTACAAGATCAAAATTCTACTTACCACTATAATAAAAGAAGTTGGATACACTTGTTCCAGGCTAATCATTTACACCTTTTCTTTCAAAAATCAACTTAATCTTATAACACAGTTTAATCACTTTCTTGGAAATGTTTCCCTTATTTTAGTGAGTTCTCTAAATAAAACAAATTATTAATTTTACAATTGAGAATCCTAGGGTTGCCAATATACAATCCGTAGATGGTTCCACATTGCTCTGATTAATGTTTGGCAAAATTGGCACTAAGAAGATTAAAGTATGATATCCGTCTCTCTTGGAATTAACAATTTTATACGATGGATATGGAACAATAATTCTACAAAAGGTGATTCATCATGCTATGATGAACGAAGGAAATAATATGTAATCTGGGCCTATAGGGTACATTCTGAGCGGGGCCTTGCCACGGTCACCAATGAGCAGCATGATACCAAAACTACGCTTAGTTCTCAGTCCTCATCTAAGGACTGCTCCATTGTATCTGATGTGAGATGAGACTATGGTTGGAAGTCAGGTACCCTGGGGAACTTTTGGAGACATTGCAAAGGGCACTTAAGTGGCTGTGGCCTTGGCAGGGCTTCAATGAGGTTGGGCACTTGTCCCTTCTGGCCTTTGCAGTTCTGCCTTGAGAGAAGTTTTTCACTAAGGCAAGGTCCCAGATCATCCTTTGGATGATAATATACAGAAAAAATTAAAGGTCTTCAGTTGAGTAGAGATGTAGCACCAAAAGTTTAAAAAAAATTAAAATTGATTGCTCCTGACTATAGAATGCATGTTTGTGAACCTTCTGTGATTTTCTGATCTAACCATATGTAATGAGTCTTGTGAGCTTCTTCACAAACATTTGAGCTCCTGTTTTATACCTTCTTTTGTTGAATAAACACTTCAAATGCTCTGTTACAAATACTATTTATAGAACGTAGATAAATTTAGAGATAGTCTACACGTATCTACCTTTAAAACTGTAGCATGAGGAATATTATGCAATAAGATCTGTACTTCTGGATGAATTCTTTAGAAAACAAACAAGAGATGGTAGGGCAGATGGGCGGGGAAGAAGGGAAGCTAACCAGACACAGGAATTTATTCAGTAAGAGTTTCAAGAGTAAATGATTCCAAGAAATCCCCGTGACCTTTACACCTAAGCCAATGCCCAGAAAGAGGCAGCAGTCTGGGGAGCAGATGGAGAGAATATGAAGCTGCTGTGGACAGGCGGCTCTGAGGAGCAGCACACAGCAGCGTGAGCAACTGATTCGGAGTCACCTCATCCAGGCAATGGCCAAAGCTGGGTAGTGGGAGGAATTTCTTCAGGAAAAAGATGAATCTTTAAGAATTGTCCCAATTTAAGGGGCAGATGAAAGGAAAGGAACTAATGATGATGACCCAAAAATGATTGAGGAAATAAAATGAAAGCCAGGATATAGTATCAAAATAAACAAGTAGGTTTTTGACACTCAAATACTGAAGCATAGGTAATAAGTAAAAAATGAAATACATTCAAACAGCTGCACTAGGATGTAAATAAATAATTCTAATAATTCTAATAATTCTAATCATGATACTTTCCTTGGGCAGGTGATTCCCAGCTATCTTCCAGGAACCATTAGCTCATCTGTGGAGGCTGGAGCTAGACCCTGATCATTGAGAAAGGAGGTCTATTATCATGTTTTAAATCCGGATAAGGCGTAATGTCATACAACCTAAGGCATTTGTAGAGATGTACTGGGAAGGGGGTGGGGATAAGGGTGGGTAATTGGGGGGGCTTGGGGGTAAATCTAATTTTCAGAATTTATATATATATATATATATGTGTGTGTATATATATATAATTTCATTAGAAGCTTGATTGTTCAACAAATAAATTTCTGAATAAAATAAAAAAAGATTAAAAGTATCTTGTTCAAATTTTGCATTAACAAATAGGATTTTTGTGGTAGGAGGTCAATTATCTCACATGCCTCTATAGAGCTGGAAATAGGACTGATATCAAGGCAGCGAGGGTCCTTGTTTTCTCTAAGGACATGTCTTGACAGTAGAGACAATAGTCACTGAGGGGAACTGACATGAGAGTGCCACTTCAGTCATTGGAGGCATTTCTGTGACTAATTGTTCATGCTGAAGGGCTCAGCCTCTAGGATGGCACCTAACTGAATAATTGCCAGAGCTCATTCTGATCCAATATTGTAATTGTAATAGCCTCATTTTTTACTGAACTTAAACCACAATATGATAATGTTAAGAAGGGAGAGCTTTAGGAAGTGATTATAAAGGAAGAGGCTGCACAAATGGGAACATTATAAAAGGGCTAGAAGGAACAGTGAGGCCCTTTTGTGCTTCAGCATCATTCTCACCATGTGAGGACACAGCCTGCAGGAGCTTGATCTTAGACCTCCCAGACTAAGGGCTATGGGAACTGAATTTCTGCTGTTTATAAGGGATCCAGTCTCAGGTATTTTATTATAGCAACAGGAATAGACCAAGCAACTAGGATAAGGAATCTACATGGACTTTTTTTTTAATGTAAAGAACATGGAGATCAACTGAGATAAAGCAAGATACATTCCAAGCATTTATAAGTATGTCACTGAATATACTATAGTCATGTATATAAAAATACTCTTCATAGATATAAGAGTTATGACACTGTACTTGGGTATTTTAGGAAAAAATATAGGACTCACAAGAGAAGCAAGGGATCCTGGGACGGGAGGAGGGAGGGAGAGGGGTACGGGGATGAGGGTGGGGATATTGACCAAATTGTATGGCTGTATTGTGTGCATCTATGAATATGTGACAACAAATCCCATCATTATGTACAATTACAATGCACTAATAAACAATAATTTTTTTAAAAAAGAACATGGAGATCCAATAAGCAGAATGGCCTGAATATCAAATATTAATTTTGAGACCAAATTTAGGCCTACTAATAAAGGTAAATGTTTTATAAAGAATTTTAATGGATTGTTTATCTCTTGCCTCTACCCCCCTCCCAAAAAAAACCCAAACCACTAAATCAATGCAGAGTAGCTTTAAAAAGTACTCAGTACACTTAAATTAGAAAATTGGGTATCTCAAGCATTAAACCATGTCCCTCCTACGAAATGTAGGACATAATTCTGTCTAATGACTTATGCAACTTATTTCTATTACTAATTTTTCCACTCCCAATGCTAACCAAAAATCTTGGTGCCAAAAGATATATTTTTATCTTAGCAATTTACCATCTCACAATGCACAGATTGTCTCTAGAAAATGAAGTCATAATCACACTGTAATGTTTGAAAGAAGAGTTGTAATAATTATGAAATGTGATCCATAAACTAACCCAGCTTGAAAATACTGACTTTAAGAGCACTTTTGTTGATGCCTACAAAAAAAGAAATTTGGGATCTTGTAAAAGTACTGGTTATAGCAAAAATAGCTGATTATAAACTCAGAGTAAGAATAGTACTCATCAGTATGAGAAACAAGCTTCTTTTTTATTTGGCAGTTAGTGAGTATCACAATAAAATCATTGTAACATATAACATTAAAGCCTTACTTAGTTTTAAATGAAATTTCAGGTCTTGGTTGCTATATGAACTCTGAAAAGTTAATATTTTCACTATTTGTTGAGGGCCTCTGCAAACATCAGCTCTGAAGACTTAATGAATACTTTATCCAGGGTCATGGTTAGTAATTTTAAATCTTTGAAGTTTCCATGCCAAACCCTACCTTTGGTGTTTTTAATTAAAGTTTCTCTTTGTTAATACTAAACAAAAGCTTTTCTCAATTTCTAGTTTTATAAATGTTTATTGGCAATGTGGGGTTTTTTTTGGCATTGTGTTTTTAAAAAACAAATCTAAACTGATCTTACACATAAAACATTTCCAAACAAAACTGTTCACCTGTCTACACTTGATTGTCAGCTTCTGTAATATACACCACTACCATTTCTCCAGACTGTTCCTTCCCCTCCAAGTAAAGGATATACACATTGATTTACCTGGTTCATTGCGAAGATGATCTGATCATATACGTCACTTTGAGTGTATACTGCATATGTGTCATCCATTCTGTCCATATAGCCTTTCAGGAAGAGGTGTTTGAACGCTATAGTGTTCTCTTCTTTAAAAGCTACCACCATCTGGTTACTTAGTCCAAAAAGGACCAGCTGAAAAGAAAAAAGGAAAGGAAAGAAAGAAAATCTGAATAGAAAAGGTAGAGGCCATTCAAGCCCTTTGTCCATCAAAAAGAGAAAGCAAAAATTAACAAAAGAAAAAAAAAACGATCACATCTATAGTCACCATTAACATCTGCTTGTGTTTTTCTTTTTCTTTCTCCCCACCAGCCCCTTCTGCTTTTTAACTGGAGCTACTCTCACCAACAAGAAAACATATTTTCAAAAGAATAAATCACAACTATTATATCTAAGAGTCACCAAATATGGTGTTAAAAAATTAAAAGGGCTGGAGTGTAGCTCAGCGGTTACGGTGCTTGCCCAGCATGCTCAGGTACGCAGATTCAAACCCCAGTAACAAGTATACATCGAAGTCTCAGAGTAACGAAAGCTACATGAAAAACTAACTAAAATTGAGTCTCTCTGTTTCTCTCTCACACTGTCCCTCTCTCATTAAAAAAAAAAATCAAAAGAAGTCAAAGCAACTTCAGAATTTTCCTATTAACTAAAATGGTGCCATCTTTCACTAGCTTATGCCAGTTTTCCTTGGTTAATGCCACATTCTTTCACTGTACAGTTCTCAGAGTCACAGAGCTGTGAAGATCCAAGAACTTGCTTGTAGCAGAAACCCATGAAATTTTTGAAGAGAGAAATGTCCGGGAAACCAACAAGGAAGGAAAAGGAAGCCTTCATGTTGGGCGATGTCTGATTTCCATGGCTGATTTAGAAATCACTTCCTCCCATTAAACGTCTTGATTGGGACCTATATATTAAACTCTTCTATCCCTGAAAACCAATTAGATTATATGACTAAAATTATGACAATGAAAAATGAAAGAAAAAAAACTAAGGAAAAAAGGCATATTCAATTTATTGTTCATTGTTCTCTTGGATTTAGAGAAGTTTGTATCAAAATCACTTGTGTGATGTGAGATGCTTACCTGGACAGTCACCATTGCGATTTTTAGAATTTGTATGGCAAGTTTCCATGGCTTTCTACCTCTAGCCCAGAACTTCTCACAAGGATTCATGAAAAAAAATTTGAGTTTTCGCCTCATCTGGTCTTCTAATAGAAGCTCCTCGGATGGAGATGTCTGCTGGTTAAAAGTGCAGTGATTTTCCTCTTCATGAGAGGTGCAGCTACTTGTACTTACCTCGGGATTTGTCATCTCTAGGGAAGAAAATAATGAAAGTTCCAGTAAGTGAGTGAAGGCACAAGCCCATAATATTTGCTAGTGCAGGATAATGCAGGAAGAAGCCAAAACACAGGTCTGGTGTCAAATAAACACTGCTGTTCTAAATAGCACTTCAGATGTTTACAGAATCAATTAAAATGTAAGTTGTCATTTTTCTATTTATTTCCATTACTAAGTGAATTTCTACCTTGTAGAAAGTTACAGAATTCCAGAGCCACTCCTATCAGTAAAAGATTGTTTGTATGTATATGTATATAGATAGATAAAAATACAGATATATATGCTTTCTGCCTTATTAAGTAACAGATATAGTTAGAGCGAAGACTAGAGACCTGAGAGTCTGGGTAAGGACTTCAGAGAGTAGGCAGACCCTGAAATTACATGCAACATTTGATGTATATGTGTATATGGTCATTTTCTCCCTGGGGAGAAGCTGGAACTTTCGTCAAATTATTATTAAACTTTTTAAGTTTAAAACCACTGAGTTGCAGGTATTAGGGTGTACAGCAGAGAAGCAATCTCTGGTTTGGTTTCTACTTCTGGTTCCACAACTTGACACTTCTGTGACTGAAGCCAAGTCACCCAGCCACACGGAACCTATTTCCTATCCTGTAAAATGGGAATAAAGTTATCTACCCTCATATGACTATAACAAGCATTAAATAAATATGCAAAATAAAGCCCTGGCATGGAGTCAAGCCATACTTATCCACTACCCCCAGCTAATAGGACAGATTTCTAAACAGCCAATAAGGTTCTTTAGAGCACCATGAACCTCAGGGAACTGAGCTGTTCTACAGAGGGGATGGCAGCTACTCTATTACAGTCTAATTCCCAACCAGCCACATCATTTGTATTTGCTTTTCACTGAAGACCTTATATTTACATAACATATTTTACTTTTCAAAGTACTTGATACCTATTGTTTGTCTCTTTGAAAACAGTGGGGTAACTTTTCCAAATTGATGGAGAAGTTCATACCAAAGACTGGGGCCTATCTTGGATTTTCCCTCAAACTAATTTTGATACTATGGAAACCTGTTCAAAACAAAATATTCCCAAACACCAAGAGAATAGAGTCCTTTCATACAGAATAGAAAGACTAGTTGTTTGTTGTGTTTAGAACTTGTACACAACAATGAAGGGGAAGAATTTAGCCTACATTTATAATTATCTGGAAAGTAACTGTTTAGGTGACCACACTGCTTTCTAAGTCTAGAAAAATTTCATTTGGTTCTGATATTCTTAACAAACCAAACACTTCCAAAAACTAGCCATGGGGAAAGTTTTTAAACTCTTGATAAATAAAATAGGTTAATAAGATACTGCTGAATGAATGAAGTATAAAGCATGTTTATTGTGTAGCATATGCAGTACCTTCAAATGAAGTAATTATGATGGAACTTTTTAAAGTGTGGCTCCTATGCTTTCGTGTAAAATGCCTGATGAAGTCTGAGGAATAATTCTTAGGTTAAAACAAATGGGAGAGAAAAAAATTAAGAATCACTTAGAATTTTCACTCAAAAGAATTTTATTTACTTCTTTTAAAAAGCAGAATATTTGGGTTGGAGCAGTGGCTCAGTGGTTATGGCACTCGCCTAGCAAGCGCTGATGGCATGAGTTCAAATCCCAGCACAAGGATTTGTTGGAGTAACAAAAGCCACATGAAAAACTAAATAAAATTTAAAATCCATTCTCTCTCTCCTTCTCTCTTAAAAAATAGAAAGTAGAATATTTGAGGCAACATTTAAGAATACAAATTTATCTATCGGACTTAATAATGAAGATGATTTTATGTTGATGAAACTTGGGCATGGATACCTACATAATAATGAAGTATTTTACGAATTACAGATTTAGGTTACTTTAAGCTCTTTCCATTTTGATATAGAGAACATAAAACTTTAAACAAGGCAACCACACACCATGTAACAGTAGCCCACAGGAACAAAGAGAAAAGGAGCCAACCACCATTAATTTATTTAGCACATGGCACCAAGTTGCTCCAGAAGCAAGACATTTCATTCACAAAGACAGGCGGTCCTTTAAGCTTGTTGCACACCTTAGCTTTAACTCTGACTCAAAAGCCCTTCTGAGGGCGCAGTTTCCCAGGTGCAAACTGCTGAACAGGACACCTACTCTACCCAGCACCTGAAGAAGTCTTGGCAGCGACCCCTCACATCCACGCGGGAGGCGCTAGGACAGCAAAGTGTTCCCCGGACCCCATCAGGAGCCTATCCCAGGTATGAAACTTGCTATGATGTATATGTTACTTATTTACAGAGGTCAGAGGCTTCATTGGATTGAAATGCAGGAAATTAAAGATAGGGAATCTGTGTAAATACTAAAAGCCTCACGGTTGATGACAAAGTAACGCAACCTCTTTTCAGCAGCGTTTTCCGAATTTCCGGACACAAAACTTCGATAAGAAGCGTTGATACTGCCTCTGCGGGGTGGTACTCCGGTGAGACAGAGAGTGCAGGGATGTCACGCTGAGCCAGAGCAGCCCGCCCGAGACAGCTTCAGCTCTTTCGGCGGCCAGAGCCCTGCAGGCAGTGCTTTCCGCCGGTGCAAGCACGGTAGACCTCATTTCCACCCCTTCACTCCTCCTAATGGGACACCATTTCCCAGCGCTTCTACTAAAGGGACAATTCGAGCTAAGAGAGGCTGGCTGAACAACTTTAAGACCATCTCCAAAGCCCAGGCAGGCAGAATGCAGCCTCCCAGGACAGAGACTCTGGCAGGAGGTGGTCCCTTCTCTCTGAGCCCTTGTCCCTGGCTACGGAGTGGGCGGTGGCCTGGTTGGGAGCGGAGGGGCAGAGCTCATTCGCTGCAGCTACAGCCTGGGGCTAACCCGGACTGCGCGCGGTGACCCTACCCGACCCGGGGTAGGGGGAACAGGATCCCACCGCTAGCCCGCGCGCGTCACTACTGACCTTTGGCCCGCGATGGAACTGGCATTGTGCCAAATAGCCGCATCTCACACCCGGCTCCCACCTGTGTGCCCTCCATGGCGTCGACGTCCAGAAGCCCTGTCCTCCCGCTCTGCGTCCTCTACAGCTAGCTACATCGCGGTCCCACCCTGCGTGCAGGACGCTGTTCCCAGGACACCTGATGCCTCTGGCGGCACCGGGTGCGGCTCACCTGTGTCTGGCGAGGGGACGCCCAGCAGAGACACCCGAGCTAGGAGCGAGGAGGCTTCGAGTCTCAGCAGCTGTGATAAACTGATTGTCAGCGCTTTGCCCTAGCAGTCTCTGAGGCTCCGCTCCGCCCCGAGTCCAACTTGAGCCAGGCATCCTCCCTCCCCCGGCCACTCTAACCCGTGACCCTCCTCCCCACTGCTCGGGTTCTCTTCCACGCCCTTTCTGGGGCAGCCTTTCAGCAGAACAGGCGGGCGAAGCACCTCCTGGAGGACCCTGGAGCTGTCCGGGGGCTCTGGCATCCTCTCCCTTCACGCCCCTCACTTTCTTAGTAAACAACCCTACTCCAGGTTTCTCTCTGCGGGCTGATGGGGTGCCGGCGCGTGGGCTCCGGGCTTCACAGCGTCTGGGGCCACTCCTCCTGCTCCATTCTTCTCTGGTGGTTGTAGGATTGACACGCGGTATTGGATGTGCAGCACCCAGCATCTGGTAAGAACTCAGTCCCCTCCGAGGCCTGTCATTCTGATGTTGGCATTCTGATAAGGTGAAATTGTCAAGTGTAAGACATCAGGCCTGAACCTTGTACCATTTCTAGTTCTTCTTTCAGACAAGTACTGTGGAAATGCGCCTACTATGGACCAGACTCTTCTCTAGACTGGGCTGTGGGACAAAAGAGCCCTGGGAACCTCTTGAAGCAATGTGAATAGAAACGTCTAAAGCAGACTTTGAACTGCTATCTTCTTCATGAGTTAAACCTTAGTTTACTCCTTATCAGGAATGGATCAGGAACTTTGATTTTAAATACATTCATTTGGATTTGTTTTGTTTTTTAATTTATTATTTTTGGCCACAGGTAAGTTTGTAAATGTCATGAATGTCCTTAACAGAGTATTCCAGAAATTATATCAAGGGCAGTCAGACCTAGATCCGTTTGCAAAGATAATTTATAAATGGTATTATCTTTTCTTTCAATGAGGTATAAGAATTTTGTGCTGTTTATTAACCTGAATCCCAAGTGTTGTGGACAAGGTAGGTGCCCAAAGGGCTTAATTGGCACACTCAATTCTCCAGTGTAATTAGAAAACTATAATTTAATCTCTAATGCCTATATGCCTCTATATAATTTAACATTATCTCCTTACTGTAACATCAAAGTTTTCATGGTGGTGAGAGTTTACACTGTGATATAATTTCTAGAATACCCTGTTAAGGACATTCTGTTGAAGGATATCTGGTTTAAATGTTCCACACAAAGGGAACAACTAATACAGGACAGGATCTGCCTGCCTATCTTGTTATGGTAACCTAAGGGATGCCAGTGTGTCTGCATGGATGTGAGCTGCAGGCAGCAATGGTACGAAATGAAGCTAGTAACAGGAACCAGGTTGTACTGGACCTTGCAGGCCATCAGACTTGGGCTGTCTATGGCGTGAAATGAGAGCCAGAGGAGGGTTTTAAGCTGAGTACTGATATAATACTGATTTGTGTTTTAAAAGTTGAAAAGGCTACAAAGTTGAAAATGTACCTCCAAAGTGTGAAGGATGAAAGCAGCAGCATCAAGGATGACTCTTAGGTGTTTGCCAAGCAACCAAGAAGACAAAGTTGCCATCCACTGAGCTGAAGAAGACAGCAAGGTGAATAGGTAGGTAGGGAGAATTAGTTGTTAACGTGTATTTGAGATTTTGAGATACATTTCCAGACTGTTCATGGGTGGGTTGACTTCATTTCATTTTCATTTCTTTCACAGACTGACACTTCTATAAAACACAGCACAAATAATTGCTAAAAACTGGAATAAAAGCAGTTGGAATACAAACCTAAACTTTGTTCATATATAACATAAAGGTACTGTGTCAAATTGCTACAAAGTTTTTAAACACTTTAAATTTCTGCACATTTTTTTGTGGCGTGGGTAACAAATATCTCACGGACTTGTGGAATAGTAACGAGTTATTTCTTGGCAGGCCCTGATCTGATTGCCACTGGATAACCATGTATTAATCATACAAGTAGCAATGTCTAGTAGACAGTTGGATATTCAAATATACATTTAATCAACACCAAGGACAATAGCAATACCATTTTTTAAAGAGAGAGACAGAGAGAGAAAGAGAAAAAAAGAAAGAATCAATTTTATTTAGTTTTTCATGTGGCTTTCATTGCTTGGACACTTCCTTGTATATGTGGTGCTGGGGTTTGAACCCACACACTCATGCATGCCAGGCAAACACTGTAACTGCCAAGCCACGGCTCCAGCCCTGATAACAATATCTTTAAATTTACTTTGCACAGAATTAATTCTGATTTAACAAATATTCACTAATATATACCAAATTTGAGAGACTATGCTGGCCTTTTTATGGAAATGTTATGTAAAAAGGAACAGATTAAGATTTATGAGCAATAAAAACTCATCCATCATTTATCTAGTGGCAATATGGGAAAACTGATCTCTATGAACAAACATATGCTTTTTCTTTACATTTTAAATAATTTATTGAAACACTTTTCCAAACTAGGCAACTTTTGGGGAGCATAGTGAACTATTCAAATGTTGGCTGTGAAAGCTGGCTGAACTCCAGATCGGGAATGTTGCCTTCCAATTGCACCTTGTGACTTGTCTCCTCACATGACAAAAATATTCAGCATGGATTTTATTTCAAATCTGAAGCTTCTACTTGGTTGAGAGAAGAATCACTTCTTCTCTTTCTCAGTATGTAAAAAGTTCTCTGTGGAAACCTGAATTGACAACCTATTTGCAATATGCTTCAAAAGTGACCTTTTGAAGAATTCTACTGTGGACCAATCTGCTTGCTCCCACCCTTTGTCTTGCTCTGAGGAAAGCATTGTAAACCCAAATTTTGTAGATATAAAGCTGAGATTTAGAGAATTTAATAGTTGTCTGATGCTTATCTAGAAAAAGACAAATTTAGGCTTCGATGCTATTTTCTTGTTTTTAAATGCAGTATTATTATTTTAAAAAATATCTAAAGTGCCCCAGTGGTGAGAATCATTAAACATGTGAAGTTGGTGGTATTCACTGGCTCTTGATACCTGCTGATGTGGGAGGACTCTCACTGCCATACTGTGGTTCCCCCATCACCAACTCTTTCTGAGTATAGGGAATGTAGATTCACACTAACAGAGAAGTCTGATCTGCTGACACACAGCCACATATTTTTTCTCCTCAGTTCCTGAACTGGCCCCTCTGGAGACATCTGTTTCCTATGGCCTGCAGATGAGCAGGGCCTGCCTTCCTTTGTGGGAAGGGCCAGAAATTCTAAAGTCATCCAGGCCTGTCCTTAGTTCTAGTACACTCAAGCCGTTCTCTGCAGAAATAGCAATATTGCCTTTCCCATCGCTTTAGTGTTGAACACTTTCCAATTTCTTGCTGAGGCTCTGTTTTAGCTATTTCTCTGCTATGACTAAAGGACCTGATAAGAGCAGTTTTAGGAGGTAAAGTTTATTTAGGGGCTCACAGTTTCAGAAGTCTTAGTCCATAGAAGGCCAGCTCCATTCCTTGGGGCTTGAGTTGAGGCTGAACATCATGGTGGAAGGCATGGCTCCAGGGAGCAGAGTTATACTCCAAGCCTGATACAAAATATATACCCCAAAGGCACGCCCCCAATGACCCACCTTCTCCAGCCACACCCTGCCAGCCTACAGTTACCAGTTAATCCCCATCACGGGATTAGCTCACTGATTGGGTTAAGGCTCTTATATCCCAAATATTTCACCTCAGCCCTCCTAAATTATCACATGTGAGCTTTTGATAGATACCTCAAATTCAAACCATAACAGGTTCATTTTTCCCCCCTAGAATTGTCACAATTCATCCTTTTCTCCAACAGCTAACGCTTATTTCCCAAGTCAGGCTATTCTGTCTGGTTTTGTCATTTCTGAAGCTGAGTGCTCTTCCTGGACACTCCTCTATCCTTGTATCTTAGGCTGTGATAGTTTCCACAAGAATTTTGAAAATGTGGTAATCTTAGCAGTTTAGGACTTAAATAAGAGCACTTCCTTCTTTGTCATCTTTTATCCCTCCAGGCATATTGGTACAGATAAACAAAACTTATAAAGACTCCAATACAGGGTTTTTTTCATCCTTAGTTTCTGGGCTAATTCTTTAAAAATACATATAATTAGTAGAGATCTATCTCAAATCTAATTTTTCAGATCATCTTCCATAACCCAATCTGAAACTTATTTAAATGTCCTTAATTAGAAAAGTATTTTCAGTCACAACTTCTTGACTTGTTTAACCTCCATTCAATTATTCCAATTAGACCTAATTTTTAAATTTCTTCACATTTCAGGCAAATTTAATTCAGCATCCTCTGGAAGAGCATGAAAATATTCACTAGTCACCATGGTGATGTTTCATTTCTGAACTCTCCCATTAAAGACAGATGGTCAGTCAATCATGCATTTGTAACATGAAGAAATTACTAAACATTTTCCATTTAATATCTAACTTCCTTGGTGGTGTGACTTATGACTCATTCCTCCAAACATACATCCCCTTGGGGGTATCTCTAAAGAAAAGATGAGGGAAATTCTTGGTGTCTCATCCAAATCACAAGGTTATAATCCTCAACTTCCTTAAATCCAACTTCAAAGAATTATGTATATTTTTAAAGAAAAAGAAATTCTTTGGAAGAATACAAAGAGGCTTCTGATAGCTCCTGCTAGATCTGCTTTCAAGAATAGTCAATTAAATAAGTATACATATTTTTATTAAATATTTTAGCTGCTGTTGTAGGCAGTACAGATGTAAAGGAGTAAGACACATTACCACCCTAATATCGTTAAGGGGAGACACCCATGTAAACAAGGCATTGCGACATATTGTAATACTTCCACCATCGGAAAGACAGAGGAAAAAGTGATTATGATTAATTCTATGGAGTGGTTGTACAGGTTTACAGAGAATGTGACATCTGAATTTTGAAAAATAAAAAGGAGTATATTAAGTATTGAAGATGAAGAAAGTCATGAAGTAGAGGTAGATGTAGACCCAGGGAGATGAGAAAATGCACAGTTGTGGAAGGGAATGGAGCTATCAGGAGACCTGTATAACTAAAGCCCTAGCTCTCAACCTGGGACACACAAACTCCCTGGCCTGTACAGTACTACATCAGGAACTGCCGAAAACCATGGGATGAGCATGCCATAGTTGTCTGGTATTCCTTTGAGTTTATTCAGTTTAATGTTAATTCTAGTTAACAGTGATTTTTCACATTTTAAAAAAATTAAGCATGAATGTATTGTGAAGCAGAATGCAAAAACTTCCTGAATTCTTTATATGAAACCTATACATGTCAGTTGCAGAAATCTGTTTCAGTCTATAACCCCTCATTAGCCTACCATCAACCCACAAGCCCTGTTTTCATTCCTGTTCTTTCCAGAATCAATCAGAACTCTGCGTAGCATTTCATTATGCCAGATTGAGGATATTTAAGCAGGGTCAGAGTTGAATCCCAGATTTAGAACACTTCATGGCAACTTGGCAAATAAACAGAAAAAGATGGGATAATTCGAGAGACTAGATGAGCAATAAAGCATACCTGAAGTAAGGGAGACACAGAAGATGGCTAAGAGGAGATGGATTATTAGATATTTAGGAAAGAAAAAAATTATAAGATTTATTACTATGTTGATTGCGGGCAATGAGAGAGGAGTCAGGGATGACTCTCAAATTTCTAGTTTTGCCAACTGATAAGACAGTGAGGTTCTTGCATCACATAGGAAATAAAGGAGGAAAAAAGTTCCTGAAAGATATCTGAAGGATAACGTGTTGGCTTTGGTTCTGCTAAACTGTAGTGCCTGCTGTAATTAATTCACTCATTCAGTATCTTTAGTAATTATTCAACATAGTGAAAATTCAGGTCTGAAATTTAAGAGATGCATTAGGTTGAGAATATAAAAATGATAGACACATTTAGAGGTGCTTCTCCAAGCTAAGGAGGGAAATAAGATGTGAACAGGATGGCACAGAAAGTGAGAAAATAAGACTCAGAACTGAGAGAGGGAAAAGTTAATCTTCCATCATCAGAAGCAGAAGAGGCTAGAAAAAGGTAGTTAACAATGTTTACGTAAGACTTCTTCCAGGATGTTTTGCGCTGTTTTTGTTTTTTCATGATTTCTATAGTAAAATGTACCTGGATTTTGCAAACGCAAATTCTTTATACATTTAAAAGAATCAATGTATCTTTCTATATATGATATAAAAATTTTCATTTAGGATTGAATCAATCGCATTTACTTTACAAATCTATAAGCTTCTTCTCAAATATTTCATTTAAATTGAGTGTAAGAAAATTAATTTAGACCAATCACGGCAGTCAATTGCATTACTTTAATAAATTCTGCCAATTTACAAACTGGGTAGTTATAAATGATTTTTTATAAAGGAAAGGAAGGAAACTGTTCAGGGAGTTGAGCTTCACTCTGAATCCCATAGGACCCATAATTACGAGATAAAATGATCCTTAGAGATTCATGCATAGCGTGAGACAAACGCTATGCAAAAGTTATTTTTGCAAGAGGAAAATACGTTAGCAGTTCTGGGACGTCCGCAACGCCCGATCGAATCCAACTTCCTCTCCACACCTGAATTCTAGGGCAGGTTCCTAAGATGGGTCTAGCCTGCCGCAGCGGGTTGGCGGGACAGGTGCCCCAGGCGGTTCCGAGAGGGCAGCACCCGTAAACCTGGGCCCCTGATCCTAGAGACCGTGCCCCGCGAGGATTCTTGCGGTGGTGCGAGGCACGGACCGAGCCTATCAGACAGCCACTGACATAGACATCCTAAGTGGCTCACTCTCCTCGCTAGCGGTGAAAGGTGAACTGTCTTTACTTAATGTTAGGTGACGTCCCTTTATAGCAACCAATCACAAGCCAGCTCTAAAACTGTTAGCGGACACTGAATTGGTGGACATACCTTGTCAATCTCAGCAGAGCCACCGCCTCTTTTCTCTTAGCAACGGATGCGTCCAGGCAACGTCCTGCGCAGGAGCTGCGTTGTGTACTCTGGAGATTCGTCTCTCAGAGAGGAGAGTCAAACTCTCTTCTCCAGCTCTCAAAGGAGCTTTTCTCCGGTGTACTGCAGAGACTTCTTTCTCTTCCGTTTAGCAATACAAGGTAAGGAGAGCACTGAATGAGAAAGGAGTGAAAAGAAGTTTGTTTGTTTGTTTGTTTTCACTCTTTCAAGAGAGTTTTGATTTAACTCTGGATGTGCTACCTGTAGTGAAGGCTACAGATTGATGATGGTGATAGAAACAAGACTTTTACCGCTTTCACAGAACTTGCAACCTAGCTAAGAGGACGAAATTAGCAAAGAGAGCAGTGACGACAACTGTGAGGGCAGGTATCGACTTGTTCACAGTCAACACCTCGATGACTGTCACACTGCCTGGCACGTAGCAGAAGTTCAATAAATCATTGAATGAATATGAAAATGGCACAATCTTGGTTATTCATCGTGGGGGAGGGGGTCAACGAAAAGGCTAATGCCCGTTGAAAAAGTTAGATGACTTCAGGACTATAAAATAAACAGGAAGACGAGCAGGGATATGAAAGTAAGGACCCTGCCTTATTTCCCTAGGGATTGGTTTACCTGGTATGAATTGCTGCTCAATCCATTCTCCTCCCTAGTGTACGGTGAATGCTAAATGTTAAATGAATTCACAGCAATCTTTCAGGCAGCTCTGATTACGAGGGCGTATGCCTTTGCAGAGGCCTGGCATAACTAGCTATACACAGTGGGATTAGAATGTGTCAAAGAGAGCAAGATTGATTTAGCCTGAGTGAGAAGTCAGGGAGGTTTCAGAGAAAAGCTCCTATTGTATGTAGCTGAGCCTTGAGGGATGCTTATATGGTGTAGAGCAGAAAGAGCTGGAGGGAAGGTATTCTCCAGAGAGAGGGAAGGGAAAATACTGAAACTTTTTGAGAATGGATGGTGAGCCTGTGAGGCTGGACAAGAGAACAAGAAAAGTGAGTGTGGTGAGTAGACTGTGAGGGCTGTTAAAGGGCATGCCTACAAGTTTGGACTCTCCCTTGTTGTGGAAAGTCTGGTCTGCAGCCTATCTGGTCCAGATCCATTTTCACAATATAATATTCAGCCTTAATGGGATCCAATTGCAGCCATTTTAATTAAAGCCCTTTCTTTTGCCTGCCTCGATTTTAAAATTAGCTAGTCACATAGATTGTGCCCCTGAGCCCCTCCACCAGAGTAAAGGGTAGCACTGCATCAGGTTAGGCGTTCTGTAGCATGCCCATCAGAAGTAAATGGACGATATTCACTAGTCTGATTTCAGCTAATAAATTTGCTATTTATGATGCCTAGCAACTAAGATATCATGCTTTTTAATTTAAAAAGCTTAAGGCCTCTAAAAGAACAACATGGTCTTTCTTTACCCTTGGTTACTAGTCAATAATTTAGACACAGAAGTTAACTAATATTTGTGAAAGAAGTAAATGAGCTATTCTGGTAAGGCAGCATACATTTAGAATGTTTCTTCCAACTTTGTTGCTAAATTTGCTTCTGGAAAACTGACACTGTTTCTCCACAAAAACTGGAAGCTCAAATTACACACAGATTATTTAACATCAGCATGGACATATATTTACCTTGAGTATTTTAGCAGATCACTATGTCAAACTGTTACCTATATCCAAGCTTAATACTTGAGACTTGGTCAGACTTCTGAACTATAGAGCTGTAAGATAATAAATTTATGTTGTTTAAAATCATCAAGTTATTGGTCTCTCCCCTGACCCCAATATTGGGGACTGAGCCCAATGCTTGCTAGGGTTCAGTTCCCTATAACTGAGCTATGCCCCCAGCTCCATATTGGTCTTTCAAAACCTTTAATGGTATCTATAAAACCTGAAAAATAATATAATTCAATCAGTGCATTTAATGCCTCTTTTAACAATCACCATTTGTATCACTTTCCACAAAAGAAATGCCTTTAATCTGAAGTAAAACATTTATGTCAGTTCAATAAAATAACATTTCATAAATTTGAAAAAATAAAGTCACCAAGTTTATGATAATTTGTAATAGCAGCAGTAGAAAACTAATATAGCATGCATACTGGTAATTTCACAGACCATTAGGCAAAAGCCTTTTGTTTAAACTGGAGACTCACAAAGAATAGCAGAGGGAAAGGAGAAAATGAGCAACCCTTAACTCAAGTTATAATTTTTTTTTAGTATGGTCACTATGCCAGTTAGGAGGTGAAAACATAATCCCTATCTTCACAGTTTACAGACATTAACTTCACATGCCCTCAATTGAACTCTTAATCTTCCCTATTTCAATAAATAACAACCCCATGCCTTCAATTCCTTAGGCAAAATTCACTGAAGTCATCCTTTATTCTTTCCTCTCTCAGACGCTACATCAAATCATCAGCAAATTCCATTGGCTCCACCTATAAAATACGCCTAGAATCCAAATCACATTTTTTAAAAAAAGAGATGGGGTCTTGCTATATCACTCAAACTGGCCCCGAATTCCTAGTCTCAAGCCAGCCTTGAACTCCTGGCCTCAAGAGATTCCCCTACCTCAGCCCTCTAAGAAACTGAGACTATAGGCACAGGGCCACGAGGCCAGCCCAAACCCTTATCTCCATCCCACTTTCACCTCCCTGATCAATGCTGCCATCATCTCTTCCATGGATTATTGAATGTTGGTATTTGGATTCCTGCTCCAGTCCCATCCTTGCTGTAGCCTTTGTGTGTGTGTGTGTGTGGTGTTGGAGTTTGAACCCATGTCCTCACACATGTCAAGCAAGTGCCATAACCACTGAGCAACAACTCCAGCCCCATATTTATGTTTTTTTAAAGATGGATATGGAGTTACAATTGAGGAGTAAACATTATCAAACATTGAAGAACAAAC
>PVKS010015445.1:0-45936 GCA_004027875.1 Aplodontia rufa | reverse complement strand
TAATTGTTAGCTTAGCCATCTATCATACTGTTTCCGCTTGTATTCTAGCTTCCACAAATGAGAGGAAACATTCGGCCCTTGAGTCTCTGAGTTTGGGATACTTCACTTAGCAAAATTTTTTCCATCTCCATCCATTTGGCTGCAAATGCCATATTATCATTTTCTCTAGTAGCCAAGTAGTATTACATTGTACATATGCACCAAAGTTTTTTAATCCACTCAAGTGAGGGGCATCTGGGTTGGTTCCATAATTTAGCTATAGTAAATTGAGCTGCTATAAACATTGAACAAGCTGTATCTCTATAATATGCCGATACTAGCTCTTTTGGGAAGATACCCAGGAGTGGGATAGCAGAGTCAAAAGGTGGTTCCAGCCCTAATTTTTTGAGGAGTCTCATTATCAAGTGGGTAAATTCCAGGAAAACAGGGCTGGTTCAACATTTGCAAATCAATAAATATAATTCACCACTTAAACAGAATTAAAAATAAAAATCATATGATCATCTCAATCAACGCAGAAAAGGCCTTTGATAAAATTCAACATCCTTTTATGCCCAAATTGTAGCTTTAAAAAATATCTTTCAATGATATTGCAGCCTTTGAAGGTAAATGGATGGCTATGGAAGAAATTGTGCTTAGTAAAATCAGCTTAACCCAGAGATCCAAGGGTCGAATGTCTCCACTCATCTGTGGAGGTTGGAACTAGACCCTGGCCATTCAGAAAGGTGGTTTATTTTCATGTGTTAAATCCAGATAAGGTGTAATGTTATACAGCCCAATACTTTTTTAGAGATATTTTGAGTAAGAGAAGGGAGGGATATGGGTGGGAAATTGAGGGGGCTCTCCTGGGGGTAAATCTAGTATCCAGAAACTATACACATTTTATATTATTGTGTTAAAAATTTGTCTGGTTGTTCAAAAATAAAAATAAAAAAAGATAAAAAATATATCTTTCTATAAAACAAATGTTAGCCATATATGACTTTATGGATGACTTTTACTGATCATTCAAGCAATGTAAAAGAGCATTCCACAACTCAGATCTCCAGGAAAAGACCAAAACCAACAAGGGCAGTTTAAAAAAGGAAAATCTCAGGCCACTATCACTGATTGACACAGAAGCAAAGTTCCTAAACAAAGTAAGGGCAAGCTGCACCCAGCAACGCATCAGAAGAAAAGAAAACTAATCAATGAAGACCAACTTGGAGTTTCTAAGGAAAGCAAACTTAGAGGAGAAAAAAAAAAACTCATGGTTATCTCAATCTACGAATAAAAAGTCCTTAACCATAGTAAAATACTAAAGAAATTCAGCAAACTGAGTAAAGAATGCTATCTTCTTAGCCAAACAAGTAGAATCTATAAACAAGCCCATAATAAAAATTAAGGGAAAGGGATGTGAAAAGTCTCGAGATGTTGGAGTGGAGATAAAGGAAAACGATGGGATGGGAGTGGCCTGCTCGGCCCAGAGCAAGTGGCTAGAAGTACCTGCTCTAGAAGCAGAAGGCGGGACTCAAACACACGTTCCACCCCATACCAGATCTGTGACCTTAAGAGATTACTTTTTTACTGTATCTGTAATATGGAGATAACAGTATTTACCCTATAAATCTGTTGTGAGGATTAAATAAGTTCTTAACGGTAAAGCACCTAAAATAGTGCTCTTATAGTAAGCATTCAGCAAATCTTAGCAAGGTTCTAGAGTATATTACTCCTCCATCTTTGAGTGAAAATAGGTTTCGTCCAAGTGTTGTGTCTTTCTTTTACACCACCATCTGTCACTCTGGTGTCCACCAATTTGCTCAGTTACTTTTCTCATTCATAAAATAATCTGAGCCTGGTTCCCTGGTTCCTGCACACACACACACACACACACACACACACACACACATGCACATACCTTACCACCCTCTGGGTAACTTGAAATATGGATGCAAATGAATCCAACACTCCAGCATGCTGCTCCTTGCCAATCCCCCTTACCTCAGGACCCCCTTTAGCTTGCCCACCAGGTAGCCCAGCCCCTGACATCTAACATTTCAGAGTCCCATTCTGCCTACAATGTCCTGTCCCTCTAACACTCTTAGATTTGTATCCCGCTCCGCTACTCCAGCAGGTTCCTCCCATCCTATCAATGTCCCTCAGTTATTTTTCATGCGACCATTCATTCTTTATTACCTGAGCTGATACCTGGCCTCCTAGTGAAAACGTTCTTCCAACTCACTGATATTTCTCTTTGTTCTCCTTCCACATGTTCCTTCAACTGCCTCTGAGGATGGATGATCCCCATGGTCCCTTCCTGTCATCACTGCTTCTAGTCTTTGCACCTCTTGATGAGGCAGCCATATATGCTTCATAAAATAATAACAATAGTCTCTTTCTATTATTGTAGCAACCATTATGCCCACAGCTCCCAAATCTGCATCTAAGGACCAGCTTTTGCCCCAAACTTGAATATCCAAAAAGTCTGATGGACGTGTGTTCTATTTAGAACAAGACTCATTACATTCTCTGCTTCTACCCCAGAACCCCAAGAAACCCCAAATTACAATGGGGTTGTGTCTACATAAACCCAGAGTCAGTTGAATATACCCTAAGTCTAAAAGGCATACCCCTCACCTTCCAGCCAGCAATAGACTCTAGAGAGAGTAGTGGTTTCCCCTCCTGATCAAGTGGCTGACAGGGAAGTGTGGTTTATTGCTGCACGCTCAACAGTATGAAAAAGAACCATACTGTATATCTCTTTCCCAGGAAAAGATCCAAATTCTAAGTATGATTTCTACTAAATGCATGTGCCTCTCGCAACATGCACATTAAAGTAAAAAGAAAAAGTGAAGTAAAAAATGAGATCATCATAATAAATCCAGGACTGTCATCCTTTATTCCCTCTCTATAGTATTGAAGCTCCCAATAATCAGATCTAGCAAATGTTTAGACTACCAGAAAATGAAAGACATAAGGGAAAAATTGGGGAAAACATCAATATTTAAAACTGAAAAAGTATATATTACAGGAAAAAAAAGTTTTAAAAACATCATAGCTGGGGCTGGAGCGATGGCTCAGCAGTTATGGTGCTTGCCTGGCATGCACCAGTACGCAAGTTCAAACCCCAGCACCACGTACACAATGAAGTCTTGGAGCAACGAAGGCCACATGAAAAACTAAATAAAATTGATTCTTTCTCTCCCTTTCTCTGTCCCTCTCTCTGTCCCTCTCTCTTAAAGAAAAAAAAAATCATAGCTTCTATTTTTAAAAATATGTATGATAAGGCAATATAACTAGCTTTAAGTCTTAGGAACCCTAAGGTTCTCAGTGCAGTCCTGCCCTTTGCTATTAGTCCCTATTAATCACCTCATCCTGACATTTGGCATTCTGAATGTCTATGGAATCCCACCCATACTCCTGCCCCACCCAGCTCTAGTCCTAACTGCTTCCGGCTGACTTCAGTCTGTTCTTACCTGGAATTTTACCAGTGTTCTCAATTGTCCCCCTCTCTCCTGTCCCACCATCCTGTCCACAGGATCTGCAGTGGCTCCTTTCAAGTGCAATTCTGATAAGACCTCAGTCCTTTGCAAAAGCAAACATAGAAAACCTCTTTATGGGACCACACGACAACAGTTACCGTGATTTTCAAATCCTTCCCTGTTGTTTTCCAAGTAACTTTCTGACCACATCTTTCAAAGTCACTTGCAAACTGCTAGAAGTTCACATTCCTGGAATCCAAGCTGAGTCAGAATTGCTAAGAAAGGGCCCCAGGGTCTATCTATTTAATAAGCTTCCCAGGGTTCTCAAGCACAGTAATATGTGAAGACTCCTGAGCCTCCTTAGACTCCTGTCTGTCCTCCCAAGCTCACTTGCTATCACTCACAACAAAAGTGACTCAGGCCAGTAAGCAAAGTGGAGCTTGCCTGTAATTCCAGAGACCTGAGTCTGAGGTAGGAGGATTGCAAGTACAAGGCCAGCCTCTGCAACTTAGCAAGAATAAAAACAAAAATGTCTTGAGATGTAGCTGAGTGGTAGAATCCCATTCCAAAATTTAATCCCCAGTACCACAAAAAAAAGGAGAGAAGAAAGAGAGAAAAAATTAAGATGTATCCTAACTCTGAATTCTTGTTAAAAATCACCTAGTTTTTGTTTTTTGTTTGTTTGTTTGTTTTAGACATTTCCAGAATAATTAACTTTAAAAATCTGGCAGTGAAGTCCAGGGATTGGTATTTTTTTAAGAAGGTCTCCAGGGGAATTTAATGTGTAGCCAGGATTGAGAACTTGTAGCAATATTTAAGATTGAACTGTTCTGAGAAATACCTACACATCTGCAATGTATCTTACCTCCATTCCTTTGATATAGCACTCTTTATCTGGAATGCAGCTCTATCTTGAGATTTCCTGAACTAATTCTTTATCTCTTGAGACTTTGTTCAGGTAGTGTTAATTCCAGGGTGCTCTCTCACACTCCCTCCCACAGGCTGGGTTTGGTCCACTCTCTCTGGGCTCCCTTTATACACACTGCATATTCCAGCATTATAATGAGCATAATTGTGCATATAATAGAATCATGTTTCTCTCTCTTTCATCCAAATAAGTTTTGAGCTCTGTAAAGGCAAAGACTATAACTCATGCATCTTCGCATCCTTTGAGCTTAACAGAATCTGACATAGTAGATACCAAATAATTTTTGAATGAATAAAAGAAAAACTGAATGGCTTAACCCACTTTGTCAAATAGTAGATGGGTCACTTCCCTGGAGTAAGAAGTTAACGGTAAAGTTACTATGTTCGAAAGAGGAGAATATTCAGGACTGTGGCTACAAATTATCCTGAATCAAATTTTACAAACACACAGGAAAAACTCTCTACTGTGTTTAAAATATGGCTTAAACTGTGAAATTCATCCTATGTTCAAGGAACTGAGGATGCTGTGGGACTATAAATAATAAACTAAGACCCAAAGAGGATTTAATAACTATTACAGTGAATTGTCAGCCTTTACACCTTAGTGTAAACAAAAGCTTTAAAGGTAGGAGAAGGGTGCCATCTACTGAGTAGATGGAGAATAACCGAAGCAAAAACCAGAGATTTCCCATTTTTAAATTGTTTCTAGACGTTGTCCTGTCTAATTACTTGCTCTGTCCACTGCATACCTCATGAAGCATTTTGTAGATTTTTTAAACATTAATATTTTTAAAACTTTACATCTCCTTAATAAATACATCACACCCACCACAACTGTTTGTAAAGACATCACGCCCTGTTCATACTTTCCTTAAAATGTGTAGTTCTTTTTTTCTGAATGTCTTTAAATTTTTCCAGTTAAAATTAGTGGAAAACACAGCTCCAAAGTTTAGACTGTTAATCATTTAAAAACAAAACTACCACTCACTTCATTAATAAATGTGGGCAAAATAAGAATTTTTGGCAGAAAACAAAGTCCAGAAATGTTCACATCACTTAAGGCAAAATACAAACTATGCACAATGAAATCCAAAGTAGGAGGCTTTGGCAAAAAGGTGTCACAGACATTGCAAGGGATGCAATGTAATAAATAAAATTGCCAGACCAGACAGATGGATTTTCAGTCTAGACAGATGAGAGAACAGAGGAAAAGAAGGAAGGAGGGAGGAAGAGGAGGAAGAGAGAGACTGGCCCCAAACCCACTCTTTAGTCCGAATGTGCATAACGTATACAATACGCTGTAGTTTCAGGAGATATTTTCTTAACACCCTTCCTTGTACACAAGAGACTCACTCAGTATGCAGATCAAACAATCATATCAGGTATTTTTGTTTGGGGGAAACTTCAAGTTAACATCATTTTTAATTGACAAATTGTGTTTCACTTACGTGTGCAATGTGGACTGATTAAATCAAACTAGTTATTGTATTCATCACATTGCTTGACATTTAGATGATAATACACTTGACATTTACTCTTAGTTATTTTGAAACGCACGTTATTATTGATCATAGTCGCTGTTGTGCAATAGATTACAAAATATATTCCTCCTTTCTAACTGAAACTCTGTACCATTTGGCCAGCAATTTTTCCATTTTCTTTCCACCCCGTCTGCCACTCCAGCCTCTGGTTACCATCATTCTACTCTCTCTATGAATTAAACTTCTGTTTGGATTCAGAACATGAGATCATGTTGTTACATCAAGTTTAATGATGAAGAAAAAGAGACTCAAAGGAACTGCAGAAACTTAAAACTTTGTGCATCTAGCAAATAGGTGAAATCCCAAGGCCATTCTCTGACTCTAATCCTTAACCTTTTCCTCCCTTGTCCATATTGGCAAAGGTAGGCAATCCAGCCAAGAAAAATACTTGTGGGCACCATCAAAGGAGAAGATCTGATTCCTAGATTGAAGATACGCAGTTTGAGTGAATCTCCATTAATCTGAACTCTGCAATATCTGTAGGGCTTCCTAAAGGGTATACATTGAAAAGCTAATTTCTCGCACTGCCCAATAAAAAAGGGATCCTCCTTATTCAGGTGGGTTTGGGAAATGTTGTATTCACTCTTAAAAATGAAGTATATATTAGTATGTTAGGATCCCTGAAAATTAAAGAACTCCATTTAAACTGGTTTGTCCAAGATTCCAAGAAGCGTTTTCTTGTGACATATTTAACATCCCAGTGAACGTCAGTTAGAAAACACTGGCCTAGCCAGTGGGTCACCGCAGATGGGTTTTAGACAGGGGAATGCCTTGTTTAGATTTGCGTGTTTGACACAGGCCTCTGGCAGATGGGGTTTGGAGGTGGGGAAGGAATTTAATTTGAAGGGAAGCCAGGACCTGAAATAGGCATATCTGGGGGAATGAATGGCTCACCGGTTAAGGCGCCTGCCTGGCATGGGTGAGCACACACGCGTTCAAACCCCAGCACTATGTACACAACAAAGTCTTGTAGGAACAGAAGCCACGTGAAAAACTAAATAAAATTGACTCTCACTTTCTCCCTCTCTCACTGTCCCTCTCTTTTAAGGAAAGCAACTGGCCCAGTTATTCAAGTTCTATGGGGAAAAGCCTAAGAAACATTTTTGTGAAGATAAATAAATTTTGCTGTACAAATTAACAGTGTCAACATGATTTAAACATACAGATGAAGGGACAAATATATTTAACCTGAGACAAAAATTTATATTTTTGTGCCACTACATGATCTAGAGCAAAAGATTGGCAAACTCTAGATCTCATTCCAAACCCAGGCCACCACCTATTTTTGTAAATAAAGTTTTATTGGAACACAGCCACGCTCACTTATTTATACATTGTTTATGTCCGCTTTCATGCAATGGCAGCACAGAGTAGTTGAGACAGAGACTGAGAAGTTTGCCGAGCTTAAAATATTTACTATTTGGTCTTTTACAGGAAAGTCTGCAAAACTCATGCTTAATAGATAGGTGTTCACAAGCTCTGCTTATTACATATATAACAAATGGACATGTTGAAATCCATGAATATGACCCCCTATTAATTTGCAACCCAAGATTCCTCAGGCTATACCAGCTGATGAGTGCAAAGGATTCAAAACAAAGAGATGCACCGTGTAAATCTCTGGTTCCTCCCACTCTACTATCAGGTATTTAGGAACTAGGTCTGAGCATGTACCAATGAAGTTTATGATCACAGTCCTCCTGGGGGCAACCTCATGGCCTCCCTCGGTTCTCCCCCTACCACTCTTGTCATTGTTTTCCATTTCCGTGGCTCCCACCTCCCAAAGTGGGCTGCTCCAGCTAGCTACCAGCACTGCACTGGTGATCAGCTCATTCTTACACCTCATGAGCCCTTTATCAGTTAGGAATGCATCCAGCAATTAGTGGCAAATAACAGAAATTCTACTACAGATGCTTAAACAAAACAGGTGTTTGTTTATCCATTCAAAAAAAAAGTCTAGCAATATTGGTCCTGAGCTGTTTGCAGGCTAGAAAAATAAAGTAGGAAGAAGGACAATGGGCTAAAGGAAGTATTTCAGCTAACATTGTCCTTTTTTAAAAAAATGTTACTGGTAGTCCAACCTAGTGGCTCCCACTAGCATCTCATTTCCAGGAACCAGGTCATCTGGCAAGTTTTTTCCGCAAGGGAATCTAGCAAGGGCAGTGTTATATTTTGAACCTTAGATGTCCCCAAAAGCCACATGCTGAAGGCCTGGTCTCCAACCTGTGGCACTGTTGTGAGGGGATATGCCTTTGAGGGGCTCTTGGAACCCTGATCCCTTGCTTGTTTCTTTTCGCTTTCTGATCACCATGAGGCTTCCTCCACCACATGCTCCCCACCATGGTGCCCTGCCTCACCGCAGGCCCAAAATAACACGACCAAGAAGCATGCACTGAAACCTCTGAAAATGTGAGCCAGAATAAATCTTTCTTCCTTTTAAGTTGTTTATCTGAGATAATTTGTCACTGTAACAGAAATACATCATAGTGAGGGTGTGAGCCTTCCAGTCTTTCTCATAGACAAAGTGAAACGACATTTGGGAATGGCCTTTGCAGTAGCCAAACCACAGTATCTGACTCAGTGCCTTTGATTCGTTCCCTTTTGCAACGTTCTCTTACCATTGTGTAGCCAGGTGAAATCGATGCCCTGCCCTCCTCTCGCCATCCCAGTTACATGTGGGCCACACATTCAGCATTTCACGGAGAGGTGGAGGCTGTGACCTTATGTGAACGTCACAGCCTCCTTTCCTTAGGAGATGGAGCATGGGGAATTTCATACTTCAGAACGATCCAAACAATAACAGCTTCCCACTCTGACTTTGCCACCATCTCCCTCCCTTATTTTTCTAAAACTTGTTCCTGAAAAAAGTTTTTAAGTGTGTCAGGTCTTTAAAGAAAGTTCTTTCCCATATTGTCCCTAGCATCATACAAGTGACTCTCTGGAAGATGTTCTATGTATCTATTGGTGGTCCTGGGAGCTAGGAACAACTCAGTAAATGCTAATTGTTCTTATTTTTGCTTTTATTTTTGTTTTTGGACGGATGGAAAAAGAAAAGAGTGCAAAGGGCACCAGGTTATCTGAAGGGAAGGGAAGAAGTATTCCACAGAAGAGAAAAGAAAAACGAAAAAATAAAGAAGTTCCTGGAGCATATAATGGAGCAAAAGCCTAAATTTTCTCACTGACCCCTTTGGCCCTGCCTCCTAAGGGCCCCGGGACAGGAGCTTGGGGTTCACCGGGGAGGCAGTGCTGCAGTACACCGCCAGATGGCAGCATGGAACCACTGCCATATTCACCCTGGAGAAGCACTGTAGCTCTCTTAGGCTGAAATCAACTCCACAGGGCTCTCAGGAATCGGTTCACGGCAATAGAAAGAGGAATAACCCCAGCCACACTCACTCTATTACACCATCTAAGTCCCAAGCACTGGTGCCCCTGAAATCCTATTTCCAGCCACTTTCTCTCACTCTACTTTGCTGTTTTGGGAATGTAGAAAGACCAACAAATCCAACTTTCTCTTAAAAAATTTAAAAGAAGAAGAAGAAGAAGAAGAATCACAGAATCATTTTAATGCAAGGAAAAGAATTGCAGGGTCCCTTCATCAGCAAACATTTTGACTTTCTTTTTAACCCATGATGGCTACTGCTAATGATGTTTTTAAAACAAAACATCCTTTGTCCTGGTTATAGGCAATTCATTTTTTAAGAAGAATAGTCCAAAAGCAAAAGTGCCTGAGAAATCCAATGGCTTTTTCTGCAGGAAAGTCAAACATCAGTCCATCAACATTTTTCAAGATCAATTTTCAGATACTGAATAGCTTATAAATGGAGTCATACAAATAAAGTATATTTCACCCCCCAAACCCAAAGTCTTCATGAAATTTCATCATTGATCTAAAGAACCATTTTCCTTTGTAACCACACATAGGAATAACCTTAAACTGATCCATCACAGATAAAGTAAGTATAGGATCTTTCTGAATTCATTCATTTCTAATTAGAGCCTAAATTATTCCAAGGAGGTTGAAAATATACATGATGTCCACAAATGCTATAGCTTATGTTTGGCTCGTAGATTTCAGTCAAAAGATAAGATAAGAAAAAACACATGTATCCAAATAACTCCCTAGAAACTATGCATATGGAGAAACTGGAAACAACAAGATATTCCGGCTTGTGTCAGCATTGACTTATATTTGAATTTCCCCAGATTTGCATTTTTATTGTAATATAACCTGGCCTGGTATTGCACTTCTGTGCACACCCCTTTTTTCTGGAGGTACGCCTGACTTCAATGTGGATTGAACATGAGCCCATATTAATACTTTGAGCTAAAGAAAATGAAAGAATCTATCACTTCAAATATGAATTTTACCTTAAAATTAATAGCACCAATAATTAACTTTTTCAGCAATATTAGCACACTATATCATGTGCCTCCAGATACCATGTACCAGGAAGGAAAGAACAGCCTTTAGATGGTACACCTATCCCAAAAATAAAAAAAGTAATTCAATTCCAATGATGAGGAAACTATAGAGAAGCACAACTTGAGGGAAATTCTAAAATGAGTGGCCTGTTCTTTTCAAAACTGTCACTGATGAAAGGTTGAAGAAGATGAGAAACTGCTCTAGATAAAAAGACTCTAAAGAGGGGCTGGAGCGGTGGCTCAGTGGTTTCTGCGCTTTGCCTGGCAAGCACAAGGACCCGGGTTCAAACCCCAGCACCACGTACACAACTAAGTGTTGGAGCAACGAAGGCCATGTGAAAAACTAAATAAAGTTGTTTCTCCCTTTCTCTGTCTCTCTCACTGTCCCTCTCTCTTTAAAAAAAAGAAAAAAAAAAGACTCTAAAGATACACAAAGAGCAAGTGTAATATGTGATCCTGGGCCAATATTTTGATTTTTTTAAAAATTATTATGTATGACTTTACTGAGACAACTTTCAAAATTAGCATAATGTCTGCATGAGAGATAACAACCATGATGCAGTGTAAATAAAGCTTCTTGATTTGGATTGTTGTGTACAGCTATATAAGTGAACGTCATTGTTCTTAGGATGCATATATTTCAAGTATTTAGGAGTAAAGGGCAATGTACTCTCAAGTGATTTGGAAAAATATATAATTATATGTGTAGGAGGAAAAGAGAGAGAATGTGCAAATGTAGCAAAATGTTAATATCTAGTGGATCAGAAAAAAGGGTATATAAAAGTCCTTTTCACTTTTCTTAGAGTGCAAATTTACTTTTCTGTAACTGTAAAATTATGTCAAAGTATATTAATACATTAAAAATAATTATAGCCATAGGGTCATTCCAAGCTAAGATCCTGTAAAGCAATTTTTACTTAATTATTTTATCAATAAAGCATGTACCAAGGAAAAAGGAAATCTTTAATAGAAAACAAAAATCACCCGGAACCCACCTCCTAATTCAGCCAGTGGCACTTGTCCACAGTTTTTCCTCCCAAATTGTTGTGTCGAGTGCATTTTGTAGCAGCTCCACGGCTGCTATCCTCTGTTGTAAGCCTCCATCATGTCTTTACTGGAGATGAGCCCCCCCCAGCCCCGTCTGTCACCTCCTCTTCTGGTCTCACTAAAGCAGCTAATGTGTGTCTTTTGTACTTGTCTCTTCCTGAGGGCTCAACAAACTTGGTGGAACGATTGAGTGAATGAATGAATGAATCACAGTGAAAAGACCATTCTGTCATTTGCTTTTTTAGGTCAGGCAAATTTTAACAACGTTGCACATATTCACCTTTAAAAAAAAAAAAATCACGATAGAAATTTTGGCCAAAAAAAAAAAAAAAACAAAAAAGAAGTGTGGCTGAATATTTTTGCATTTGAAAACATTTAAACATTATTGACTCCAGTTAAATCCCCTCAAGCTCATACCTAGAATTCACCTTTTGCCAAATTGAAAAGGAAACTAACTCTCCCCAATTCTGCCTTACACAGTCGTTCCCTACTGGAGCATTTCTGAGTCCAGGTGGCTGTCTCCAAATCTTTCAAATCAGGTCAGATTTGGGTTTTTTTGTTTGTTTGTTTTGTTTTTGTTTTTGTTTTTGTTTTTTTACTGCACCTTATGCTTAACCCAGAGCTTCCTGGGTCTAAGTGGAATGGTGAGGTTATGGAAATCTGAAGGACAAGGCATGGACAGCTGATAGTGACCACGCCACTACGTAGCTATGGGTCTTTAGCAAATTGCATAATCTTTCCCATTCTAAAATTTAAATTAAGCAAAACAGATGGGATTGAATAATTTCTGAAATCACTTTTACTTCTGATAGGCTATAGAAATCAATGATTCTATATCCAGGATAAGTAGAAATAGTCAAAACAAAAAATCTGGAGCAGATGATTGTGAAAGGCATAAGTTTATTTTGAGATGCAGAGGACAGAAGATGACTTCCTTCACACAAACTGGTGGAATAGAATCAGGTAATTACAGACTGGAAGTTTTGGAAGATGATAAATGACTTAATAAAACAGTTGACCACAACTCCAACCAGCTCCAATTGAGTGACACATCCCCAAGTGCTGTAATTAAATACCTCTGAAACACTTCTTACAGTGAGTAAGCTTTTCTTCCTTTATACTTTCAGTAGCTTGGGAAGTGAAGTACAGTCAGTTTTTAGGTTACTAGATCAGTGATTCTGAAAACATGGTCTACTACACCAGAGATCAAAGCAGCTCAGAGGGCACACCGAAGGATTATGAACAAGGGCAACCTCAGGAAAGGATCAAACTGGCTGACTGGCCTTTCAAAGGTCACACAGTGCACCCCGAGGATACCAGGCTGGATCTCAGCACCATGCAGTTCATCCATAAAACACTCCTAACCAGACACTGCTGGGCAAGTCTGGTGCTCTTCTTAAGCTGGGGCTGTATTTCACCACTGCCATTGATTGGCATACATCATCTGTGGGACTGCTTGTCAACTTGGGTAGGTGATAAGTAAAGAGACCTTTTGCAATACTAGAGTTCTTTCATCACTCTGGGATGCGGTCCAGGATGGACATCCCTGCCTAGCTGATGGAAGTGACGTCCCTCTCTAATGTGAATCCAGGGAATACAATCACAGGAGACTTCAGACACACCATTCACGTGTTCTCTTTTTACTTTTATTTCTTTGGGATGGTGGTAGGAATGGCTGCATATTCCTCTGAGGGTTTATATCTCTACCAGCCTGCAAATTGGAAATTTAGAAAGCTTTATAGCACCTTGTACATATTCTGGATTCAAACTAAGATCTCGAGGAAAGAAAACAATCCTCACATAAACATTCAGCAACATATTTCTTCTCTGAATTTTGACAGAGAATTTAGAGCTAAGGTTTATTCTCATAATTGAAGATAACTCCTTTCATTGTCAACATTGGTAGTGACAGGGAAAGGCTTTGTTACCTGTTAAGACAATAGTGGTTTCCATTTGACTACCTGGTAGAAGAGAATGAATCTGCCAACACATCTGTACCGGCACCGCAGCAAACCATCTTTAGAAACTCCTGAGTTAATCCCCCACACCCTGCCAAAGCCAGATGAGTAAAAACTACTCTCTCCAAAGCTTCCATATGCAGAGAATACTATGCAACAAATGCAACAGAAACTACCGAAACACACCCCCTTGCAAGATTTTCTTATGAAAATGACATAAACCAGGCGACGCACACCTGTAATCCCGGAAATCCTAGAGGATGAGGCAGGAGGATCTCAACTTCAAGGCCAGCTTCCACAATTTAGCAAGACCCTCAGCAATTTGGTGAGACCCTGCCTCAAAATTTAAAAAGGACTTGGGATGTGGCTCAGTGATAAAGTGTCCTTGGATTCACTTTCTAATACCAAACAACAAATAAACAAACAAAAAAACCCAATATTTTTCTATCAGGTACAAATTGTATTCAAGACAAACAAGAATGTAATTTGCTGAGTCTCACAACCCCCTTTACGCTGTCAATAAGTCCTTGCTGACCCTAATGGGACTCTAGACTTTGTCAGGTCTTCCATAATATTCCCATGAAATGCAAATGTTTCCTTGTCAGTTCAAGAGTTTGAAATTTGTGACTTGGTGGTTTGGATTTAGAATGATGCAAGGTCTGAGACTCTTGTCCTAAAGACTCAAGACCTATAATTTAATTTGTAAGACCATTGACAGAAAGGGAAAGTCATAGAATTGTGAGGTTAGGGCCATCTGAATCTGGATCCCTTCTTTAACTTTTAATTCATCTGTGAAAATCTTTGATAACAAGTTTGATCAAACGCAATCAATGCATTTAAGCTATTATCGTCATTAAGTTCTGCTGTGCAGGTGCTGTGGTTTGAATGTGTTGGGATCTTAATCCCCAGAGCAACAGTATTGAGAAGCAGGACCATTAAGTGATGATTAAGCCTTGAGGGTTCCATTTTTAGGAATGGATTAATGTCATCATGGAAGTGGATTTTGTTTGTTTTTGGTACTGAGAATTAAACTCAGGGGCACTTTATCACTGAGCCTCATCCCTGCTCCTTCTTATTTTTTATTTTTAAGACAGTCTTACTAAGTTGCTGAGGGTCTTGCTGAATTGCTGTGATTGGCCTTGAACTTGCTATCAACCTTCCTCAGCCTCTCAAGTTCCTGGGATTGCAGGTGTGTGCCACTACGCTTTGCACCTTGCACAAAGGTGAGTTTCTCCCCTCTCTCTCAAATCTACACCTCTCTCTCTTGCGCTCTCTCTCTCCCCGCCCCCTCCTCCATGTGTTGACTTCTGCCATGGATTGATGCACCAAGAAAGCCCTCACCCTTAACCTTCCCAGCCTCAAGAACTATGAACCAAATAAATTACCTACTCTGTGGTATTCTGTTAAAGTAGCACCAAACAGACTAAGGCAGGAGGCAATGTCACATAAGGTTTGGGCTTGTGGCTTTCTGAAAATATATTGCTTGAGTTAAAAATTCTGACTCCATCCCATACTAATTATGTGACTTGGGAAAATTGGTTGATCTCAAGTTGCAAGTTGTTCTCCTTCAATATAAGAATAAGAGTTATCATGAGCAATAAGTAAGAAGGAAAAGCAATATATCCATAAAAGGACACAGTGCTTGGTGTATATATACTAAGTGTTTAAAAAATATTAGTTATCATTATGATAGTGATGTAATAGTGGCAATAAGAGCAGTAGTGGTTGCAATATTGTTCTATTTGGGAGACAACTTGTAATTATTAACTGTGGAACACCTCTGAAAAATGTTCTTGGCAGAAATAATGTTCCTATTCCTGACTGAAGCTCATTTCACATACCCATCTTCTCTGAACAGTACAAGGAAATTTAAAATAAAATTCTGGATAAACTGAACATGTGCAACATCCAGTAATATTCTAGATGGGGAAACATGCTTTCCCCTCTGAGCCATTCCATTTGATTTAATAAAATTCTTTCTTGTGTAATGCTAAATAGTTGGAAAAATAATAAAAACAATGATAATCCATACATATACTTATAATATAAAAATGTTCACTGGCCTAATATCATGAGCTTTAAAGTACTTACCTGAAGCTAATTTATTCTCAGGAGACACTATTATATAACAGCAGTTCAAACAAACCACTGGAAATTAAAGCAAGCAAAATGTATGTTAAACACTCTTACATTTTTACTGTCTTGGGTAGAATATCATAGCCCTGGGTCATTGCTGAATACTTTTTAATCTAAGTTTCCTCATTTGTGAAAAGAGAGGATTTATTATCTTCCTTGCCTGTCTTCCAGAGTTGTTGAAGTTCAGATGAGAAAAACTTGGCTTGAATTTTGATTGAAGCGGTTGTACAAATTTAAGTTATTTTATTTCCAAGTGTGAGCTCACTACCCCAAACAAACGCTAGCTTGTTAGTTTGTTGATTTTGTTTGTACTCATTGAGAAATATCTTCTCTGGTAGGTAGGTCTATTTACCCTCATCAGGCATGACTTTGGCTACCCTACAAGAGGAACAGTCAGTTTCAGAATACGCCATAACGTGTTCGGGACACACATTCCTGTATTCTCCGAGCACAGGGGACTGTACTTCCACAGCTGGAGCCTCTAAACAGGCTGCCTGAGAATTTGAACAGGCCTTTTCAGAGCTCTGCATTCGCCAAAATATATATTGACATGATAAACCACAATGGATTTAAGTGTTTAAAGTCAAAAATATACTTTTAAAAATAAGTACTTAAATTGGCTGATTGAATAAAACTACCTGGATGCTGAATTGAATTCATTTAGAATGAACCAGAGTAAACTTTTTCACTTTAACATCATGCACTGAAGCGGGGGAAACACAATGCCATGAAACATTGCCTCATTTCTACCTTATGGAACAATTGCAGCTTGTAACAGAGTTGTAGAGCCAAGCCAAAAAACCCTGACAGTCTCTGTAAAAATGTTTAGATTCAAATTAAAACTAAATGTGCTTTCTATGCCCCTGGCTCTGTCTGCTTCTTCCTGTCTTGACGCTTGTTTTTTACATCTCCTATAATCCCCGTTCTGGTGCCCAGAAAATCTGCTGCAAAGGAATCCCCAAGCTTAAAAGCAAATTGCAAAGTCATTTCAGGTACCTACGTTTCATTTATTGATGGTGTATTTGTCTGAATGTTCTAAAAGACGCACAGACTCTCTCTTCCCTTAGTTATGTGTAGTTAATATTACACTTTCCAGTTGCCTGAGTTGGTTTTTTGATTTTTAAAGAGAGAGGGACAGTGAGAGAGAGAGTCTATTTTATTTAGTTTTTCATGTGGCTTTACTTGCTCCAACACTCCGTTGTTCACGTGGTGGTGCTGGGGCCCGAACCCCCGTATCCACGCATGCCAGATAAGCACTGGAATCGCTGAGCCACCACTCCAGCCCCGCCTGTATTGTTTTAATTTGGATGGAATATAGTGAAATATTTTGATTACAGCTACTTCTTGTATGAGAGGGCTGTGGATGATGAACTCCAGTGTTCTGAAGTATGGTGGCAATTTGGTCTTCTTCCTTGCATTCTTTCAGATATCACCCCATCCAGCATGTCCTAAGAAGTGCTATGTAGTGGACACTTCATATCCGTGAGTTCCATGTCACCGATTCCACCAACTACAGAGAGAAAATATTTGAAAAAATCTTGCCTTTGTATTGAACGTGTACAGACTTTTTTCTCACCATTATTTTTAAACAATATTGTGTAACAACTGTTTATATAGTGATTACATTTGTATCAGATATTATAAATAATAGGGATGATGATTTATAAAGTAGACAAGAGGATTGTGTAAGTTATATGCAAATGCTATACCATTTTATAAAAAGGACTTGAGCGTCCACTGATTCTGATATCTGTAGGGGTGTCGTGGTCCCAGTCTCCCAGAGACACTTGGGGACATCTGTATGGCGTTACTGTGTTTAAACTTCCAAGCACCAACTTGGAGCATCCCAGGGGAGAAACCTGTTCGACTAGGTAGGTGGTTCAGAGAATTCCTGCCTCTTGTCACACATCTTTCAATGTGCACAGTGTTCATGAAACTCAGATCATACTAGGGATGATCCTGGGAAGGTCTTTGGATTTGTCAAAAAGCCTCCTCCATTTCCCCTAAATTGGTCTCTAGTCCAGAGATAAGAATTGGAGAGGAGTCCACCACAGTGGCATAAATTTATAGCAGCAGCTCTGAGGTGGCCAAGTTCTCCCTGTTGCTTAGATGGACCCTCCACATTTTAAAACATGGGCTCATTTGCTATGTTTGCTTCTGTCAGAAAGGAAGTTCCCCAAAACAACATGGTTAGTGTAGCATGGCCTCCAGGAGCCAGGACAATAGGTAACATGCTTCCTAAAAGGGGGAAGCATGTTCTACCTGAGATTATACTAATTCACTGCCAAACTAGTATCTAGATGTTTATGCCATCGTCTGATCACAGTTCCAAACCTGACCATGAGTCCTGGAGAAACGTGGTACACGGAAGCAATAATGTAGGAAATTATCGTCGTATTCAACAGCTAACTGAATTTTTCAGTGAAGATCTTAGCATTCCTGGGGGTGGGGATTTTCTTAAAATATACTTAGCATCCTAGAAATACACAATTGAAAATGTTTTTGGCCTTCATGTACAGTCATTGCTTACTTTATGTATGACAGTATACCTATTCATTCCCTGCTGTGGGTGGTTTTAAAGTTCATTGCACTCAACTCATTGACCTGGCATCTCTAGTGTCTTTTGCTGCCTGGACCCTGGAAAGCTTTGATGCTACTATGCACTGGTGCATTTTCTTTACTTCAGTTTAAGATCTATCCCTGCTCTTGCAGGGACACTCATAGACCACTTTAGTTTCCATGTTTTGGGAGTTTTTTTTGTTTTTGTTTTTGTTTTTTTGTTTGTTTGTTTTGTTTTGGTATCAGGGATTGAACTCCGGGGCACTTAATCTCTGAGCCGAATCCTCAGCCTTTTTTATTTTTTTATTTTGAAACAGGGTGCCGTTAAGGTGCTTAGGGTCTCATTAAATTGCTATGGCTAGGGGCTGGAGTGGTGGCTCAGCGGTTTTGGCGCTTGCCTGGCAAGCACAAGGACCTGGGTTCAAACCCCAGCACCACTTAAACAACTAAGTGTTGGAGCAACAAAGGCCATGTGAAAAACCAAATAAAAGTTATTTCTCTCTTTCTCTGTCTCTCTCACTATCCCTCTCTCTTTATAAAAAATAATAAAAAATAAATAAATTGCTATGGCTAGCCTTGATTTTGTGAGCCTCCTGCCTCAGTCTGCCGAGCGGCTGGGATCACAAGCATGTGCCACCAGGTCCGGCTTAATTTCCACATTCTAAATCAAATGGCAGCAAGAAGTAAACCATAAATAAACAATATATACATGTACAACCCCACTATTGGTTTAAGATAATAATTTAAGTACCTAATAACTACTATTGGTTTGAGACAATAATTTAAATACTTAATACTCTGGGTGACAGCCCCAACTACTGCTGCCAAGAAAGATTGAGCTGTGCTTCCCTGACCCTTGCCATACTCAATACTTCCATACCCCAGGCCCCACCCCTGCCCCTGCCCTGTCAATATCCCTAAGGCACCCTCACCAGCTCTTGTTATCTTACCTTATGGGTTCTTCTGTTCACAGCACTTACAAACTTCTAGTATGCTATCTATGTCATTTATTGTGAATTCTGTGACTCTACGCTATCATATACATTCAATGTGGGCAGAGATCTTTGCCTGTATCGTTCAGGCATGAACCTCAAATTCTAAGGGCTATGTAGCATACAGCAGGTATTCAACAAATATTTGCTATGCCAATAAATGAATGCTGAAAGAGATACTTCTCTAATGCTCAGGTCATTATGCATACCCTGCTGACCTCAAATCTTTTTTTTTGCTTGCTTTCCTTATCTGCAGGTGTAAAACTATAACAAATTTTACATTATGCCTTATCCATGCCATTCTTTTTTCTTTATTGCTTTTCTTTCCTCTCACAATCCCCATTGTCCAGAACATTTATTTAATCTAAACATATTCATTTCCTTGACCCACCGTAACCCATATTCTTTAAAGTGCCCCATGTTTTAATACATAATGCACTTTTTTTTGTTACTCACTTCTTCCAAATTAATCCATCCATCATTTATTTTACTGTTTAGAGAACTATTAAGAATCTCAGAGCCCGGGTTGGGGAGGTTGGGGATTTAGCTCAGTGGCAGAGCTCTTGCCTAGCATGCACAAGTCCCCAAGTTCGGTCCTCAGCCCTGAAAAAAAGAAGAAGAAGAAGAAGAATCTCAGAGCCATTTCTGGAGGAAGATCTCTATCCTATCTTATTACCATAAAGCTCTGCCTTTGTAAATATACAGTTACCATGTCTTCCTGAAGATTATTGAGTTGCCATACCATACGATCTCATCCAGCTAACCCTTTCCCCTATAGATACCCAGATAATAAAATAACTATCATTAGTCTTGTAACCACTCAGCACTAAAGAATTCTTACTCAAGACTGACTTGGATGCTATTTTGGCGCTCAGCAGCATGAAGATAGACAGTTATCAGTCTATTACAGAATATAAAAAAATAAAATGTAAGATTCCAGATTTTCCGGATCTATACTCCATTATTTGAATGGAGATTTCGTGAACACCTTTTTGCTATTCCCCAACCTCAAAAGGCAAAAATAGAGAACAACAATAGCCAATATTACTCGAGCTTCCTAGAGTCCAGTCGCTGTGTTACACTTTTTGCAAACATCCTCTAACTTACATGCACAACCATTTTCTGAGGCTGGCATTTTAGAGTTGCAGAACTTGAGACTCTTAAATTTAAGGAATTTTACCAAAGCCCACAGTTAGAAAGAAGTAAAACAAGATTACAAATCTAGCCAGTGAAATAGCAGAGGCCACACCTCCAGCCACCTCCTCCCATACCATATCTTCTCTCCTCAGTTCTCTTCATCTTCTCTCCTATCCCCTGACACCAAAATTGAAAATGGGTAATATATAGTGACTGACCACAATCCTAGTCTAAACACCCTTGTCCCAGTATGGAATGTCACAAGGCTATGCAAGGCTGGAGATGTACAGCCTGCGGTTAACAGGACAGCAGGAGAATTAGCTGGGGTGTTTTGCTGTAGTGGTGGTGGTGATTTGGTTTGGTTTTCCTAAGAAGTAAAGAAATGTAGTTTCTTAGGGTTGTGAAAGACATTCTTCAAAAGTGGGAATTATATATAGAAGTCGTCAAAGGATTGGAATGCTGTTCTACAAGGTGACATATACATTTGAAGTGAAAGAAACAGAGAGATGAGATGACATTCTGGTTGCCAAGTGTGTGCACTATAAACTGAAAACACCCTCACCCTGATCCGCAGCTCCCGACTCTTTAAGGAACTGATATATGTCAGGAAACTTGTTAGTACAAGAAAGTAACAAAACCAACCTACTTATCCAGGAAAAATAAAAATTCCACTTGGCAGTGATCAAGATCTTTTGCTTTATTTTTTGTTGCTATTTCATGACATAAAGCATTTTGTCATCTCTCACTAATGTCCCCTCTTACTGTTAATTCAGTAGCAGAGGACGAGACAAGGTGGATAAGACAGAGAATCAATCATTTTGAAAGATTTCTTAGAATCAGTGAAAAGGTTTTAGTGGACAATCATTCATCTTCTCAATGGTACTGGTTAATTTATAACTTCTTAGAATATAATAGCCCTCATTCACTTTAATACACCCTTACTGAGTTATATGGTTTACAAACTCAGTAAGTATGGGTGAAATGAGTGATAATTTGAATAATGGTCACAGAGTTGCAAAGGAAATAAAAGACAAGGAGGAGTTGAGGTCCACTGGGAGATAACAGGGTGGGGGGCACTGGGGTGCAGTGGGGGGGGCGCATGATACGGAAAGGAAACCACACTCAACAGGCAGCTCATCTGAACTGCATGGGTCTTGATCTTGCATCTGTAAATCAAAAACAATATTGACTTCACAGGATTGTCGTGAGTTTTAGATTTGCTTATGTTTCTGAAAATATAAACTATGAAGTGCTGTTTGATATGAAGATATATAATTGTCTCTGCTTTTGTAATTTAGGGCAGGACATGACATAGAATGTCTATATATTATGTAGGGACAAATTGATAAGCACCAACATATAATGGAGTGTAGAGTTAAGGAGACCTGTACTCAGTGCATAGGGAAGGGCAAGGGGAGGAAGCTGCATATGAGGTTCAAGAGTTAATTCATAATAGGACTAGATGAGGTATTATCAGCAGAGAGAGACTTCAGTGGAAGTGAAAAGAGGCTAGAGCCCATTTCTGAAGGGAATGAAGGACAGCTTCATTCAGCCATTCAGAAAAGGGCTCTGGATCATGGGTAGTGGAACAGTCTAGCCAATATCCAGTTGTATTATGTGTGTCAAGCCCTGAACATTGATGAACAATATTAAGTTTCTTCTCAGTGAGTTGGTAAATATTTCCAGTTCCTTTTACAATCTCCCCATTACTTGGCAGGGGAATTTTTTGTTCTTGCTTGCTGAAGATTTTAGGTGTATAAGAGAGAACTGGGATAGTGGCAGGGTGTGATTGAGAAGGAAATGAGGAGGAGAGAACATTCTGGACCAAATCATAGAATGAAACCATAAACCAAAACGATAAAATAAAAGACCCATCAATTTGACTTTTTGTAACCTTTCCTAGCAGAAATGGAAAGGTTTCTTTTTTTATTGTGGTGGGGGTTTTTGGCAGGAAAATGTAAAGGGAGAGGCAAGTGAGACAATTGTAGCTGATGTTAAAACTTTACCAGAGTTGACAATGACTCTGTAAGGCTTTCACTCATTACCAATAAATTGATGTCTACATACACAACTTTTGAATATTAATACTATTTGCACAACCCATTGGAGACTTCTTTGGGTTTCACAATAACCTATAAGTTGTTATTTTCTTAAGTACATGTTTCACAGAAGGAAAAGTCCTCAGTGATGACGTAATGGACTCAATACCATCCATGTAATAAGAGACAAGACCAGAACTCACACCCAAATGCAATGCTCTTTCCACATCCTGCCATGTTTCACTTCTGTGTCCTAAGCTAGACTTGTTTGTTGAGATTCGGGCATTGGGACTTTTACTTCCATTGTGAATGGTCATTTCTCTTTCAGGGATCATTATGGTCCATAGTCCGTGTCCTGCACTCAGTGGGATCACTCTCTACCTTTCTCAGCATCTCATTGGTCTCTTTCATTTCCCTGCTTGACTTTCTTGTGGGTAGTCTACTCCCTTCCCCTTAGCCTGCCAGTACTGAAGTGCAAAGCTTTAAATGACTTTTACTTTCTTTTCATTTCTTTAGGAAGATTACCAGGACTTGGCTGGACCCAAGTCTACTTATTTGTGCTCATCAAACACAGTGATAAGAGTAGCAGAAAAACTGAGTGCACGGACCTGGGTCACTCTCCCAGCCTGGGAAAACTTTGTGTATGTGAATAGATTTTTAAATGTCATTGATGAGTTTCCCTGGAGGAAAGCAGGTATTCCAGAACAGATTTGGCATTTCCTACCACCATGCATTTGTAAAAAAAAAAAAAAAAAAAAAAAGCCCAGGTGCACTGAGGAAAATCCAACAGGCTTCAGAGGACTGAATACAAAGGCAGCTTGGGTTCACCTTGCAAACACCACTCCTTTCAGCATCAGGACCTTCAAGCACTGACACGAGCAACCTGAGACTGAAATTTGTGAATGGAAATTGTTCCCGTGTTTATAACTAAAAAGTAAAACAATTCTATATCTGTTAGTGTCCCTTTTGGAGAAAAAAAAATGTATTTGATGCTTAAGCTACATTTTATTGCTGTATTCTTTCTCTGCAAAATAAAAACACAAGAAGGAAAATTAAAGAGTGCACTTAAGAGACTTCATTTGTCTAGCGTTACCACATCTGTGTACCCAGCAACCCAGGGTACACGTTCTGATTGCCATAGTAGAGATGGGGTGGAGTGAAGAAGAGGTACTACAAATCTGATTGGGGATGCCAGGACGGCTTTAGAGATTACATATGAACTGAGCCTGAACAGCGAGGAGCCACAACTGCAGGAGTTGGGGTATGACTATTCAAGTTCAGGAAACAGGGTGCTCTTGAAGATGGCGACAGTGGCAGGAAGTACTGTATGTAGAAGGGGTTTAGTTAGATATTTTCATGTCTCACTCCTGAACTCCAAGATTATGGAGGACAGAGGCTGAGTTTTAACAGTCCAAAAGCAATCCTTTCTTAACTTTCTCCAGGCTACCCCCTTCATTTGCCAGATCTCAGGGGATTTTGTAAATCAGGACAAGAAATTCGGAATTAGCCTGAGATGGTGGGCAGGTCTTTTGAATTTTAGGGAAGGAATTATTGTATTTCCATTTTAGAAAGATTTTGCCTGGTTACAGTAGAGAAAAGGAATTATAGTAATATAAAAGTTTCTGGGGAAAACAGTTCAGACAATTTCAGGGATCTGGGATCATTTTAATAACCGGTCTCAATGACTCCAGAACCGTTAAGCACAAATTGGATTAGGCCCTCTCCATCTTCAAAATCTTTCATAGCTTTCTATTGCATATAGAATAAAGTCTAATGAACCAAATAGCATTGAAAAATCTTCATAATCTAAATCCGTTCTACCTTTCTTTGCATACTATGTCTTCAGTCAGTAAAGATTTCTCAAATGTCACCTGAGTACCACTCTTTCCTTATTAAAAACTCCTCACTTACTTAGGAGCTTTCTGAGTCCTACTCTGGTGCTGTTTCATTTTTCCCTACAGCACAGTGAAGTTCTTTGAAGGCCGGGATGGTGACTTATTTATCTACACTCTTCTACACTGTTAAGCTTCGCACTTTGTACATGATGTGCACTTGACAAATATTTGTTGAGCATCATTCAACCGTAATAGCAGTATTTGTACTAGGACTACTGCAAACTTCTGAGCTCCAGGTATCATAAAAATTGATCCATTTAACTACATGAAAACACAAAACACTGTGTAAAGAAATTTTTTAAAAACCAAAACCAAAGTTAAGAGGAATAGGGGAAAATATACAGAATACACATGACAAAGAGGTAATTTCCTTAATATACCAAAAAATTTCCCAAATCATTCATACCAATAATCTAAAAGCAAACAGGCAAAAGAAATGAATTCACCAGTTCCACTTCTCACTCATCAGACTGATAAGGAACAGTTGAGTTTTGAAGTACCAATGGGACTGAGGGGATCAGGAAACAAATTCACAGGATTTATTTATGGGACTGCTTTTCTTTGGCGGGTCACTGATTTGTCAGTATCTACAAAATTCAAAATGCAGAAACCTTTAACCTAGAAATTCCACTCTTAAAGAATTATCTTAGGATAAAAACAGAGGGCACAGACCCAGGTATGAAGCTGATTTTTGTAACCTTGTTGATAATAGCATATCCATTGAACCAATAGGAGATTGGTTCAATAATGGAGAACTATACAATGGAAAAACTTCAGCCACTGATAGAAATGGAGTAAATCTATAATTATGAATAGAAAGTTATCCCAAACTATGTCATTAAAAGAAAAAAAGTAAGGTACTATATATCTCAGGTACTATGATGCTTCTTTGCAGCAAAGCAAATGCATATAGATATCCTTCTATATGCATGGAAAGTCTTGAAAACTCAACAGATTTTTATTACAGTGTTTATACCCTTCTGCATTAACCTGCACATTTAATTTTAAAAGTGCCCATTTCCCAAACACACACATTTGTTAACCATTTATTACACATTAGATGCAAACCACGCATTATGGGTATAACCAAGAATGATTCTGTGTAAGTATTCCAGGAATGTATAGAGAGTGATTCTCAGAAGAGCTGCTTTCACACACTACAGATAGGGTGTTCCCCTCCCTCCCCCATTCTATTGAGAATCTCCAATGAGATGCTTTTTTTATTTTTTTAAAGACAGAGGGACAGTGAGAGAGAGAATCAATTTTTATTGAGTTTTTCACATGGCTTTCATTGCTCTGACACCTCGTTGCGTATGTGGTGTTGGGGTCTGAACCTGTGTGCTCGCGCATGCCAGGCAAATGCCGTAACTACCGAGCCACACTCCAAAAAAAAAGTGAAATGACTTAAAATTTTTTGATAGTTGATACCAAAGATTTCCCTCACATCAAAAGTTCTCAGAGCACCTGTGACACAAATTAACTTATCAAGTTAATTAGCTTCACTTCTCTTAAAGCAGAATCTTGGAAAAATACTATACTGGCAAATTTAACAGTGGTAATGAAGGAAAACCTTTAGACACTGCCCCTCAAAGGTGTTACAATGAGTTCTTGAACAACCAGGTTATAAGAAGAGCATACTGAAGTTATCAACATACTGTAGAAAAGCAAGCTAAGAATTAAGGAATTACTAGAGAGATTTAGAATTGAACAGTTTGGTTGGGTGGAGCCATTACATATTAAAAACATGTTAAGAGTTTGCAGGTCAAAAATCCCCAAATAAGCCAGGCATGATGGTTCATGCCTGTAATCCCAAGTTCAAATTCAGACTCAGCAACTTAGTGAGTCCCTAAGCAACTCAAGAACCTGTCTGGAAACTTAAAAAATTTTTGAAAAAAGGGGTTGAGGATGTGGCTCAGTGGTTAAGCACCCTGATACAGAAAACAAAACGAAACAAAATAATCAGTCTGTCATCAAAACATTTCATAGAAAACAGTCAGAGAAACCAATCATCAAGGCTATGCCATTATTACAAAGCTACAGCAGTCCAGATAATGGAGTGCTGGTATAAAGATAGAAATACAAAGATCAATGGAATAGAAAGTACAGAAAAAACCCCACACATGTATAATGAATTAATTTGCACCAAAGGTGCTAAGACAACTCAACTGCAGAAAGAACAGTCTTTTTTTAACAGATAGTGCTGAAACAACTGCATTGACAGAGAATAAACGAAGTTGGACTCCGACTTCAGACCACATACAAAAATTAACTCCAAATAGATCAAAGACCTAAATGTGAGTGCTAAAAACATAAAACTCTTTGAAGAAAACAGGTATCAATCTTTGTGACCTTAGATTAGTCAATGCTTTCTTAGCTATGGCACCAAAATCAACAAAAGAAAAAATAAAATTGGAATTTTACCATGGAGAGGGCAATACTCTATTGACTTAAAGGTTAATACTGTTCAGCTTCACAGTCACCAAAATTAAAAACTTTTGTGCTTCAAAGTTCACAAAAGAGTGAAAATTCAAACCAGAGTTGTAGAAAACTTTTGTAAACCATATATCTGATTTTTTGTATCTAGTATAAAGATATAAACAAAATGACCATTTGGTAAACAAAACGATCCAGTTAAAAAATGGGCAAAGGGGGCTTGAGTGGTGGCTCTGCAGCTAGAGTACTTGCCTGGCATGCACAAGAGCCTGTGATCAAACCCAAGCACCACATACACAACTAAGTGTAGGAAAAACAAAAACCAGATGAAAATGAACAAACTGATTCTCTCTCTCTCTCTCTCCCTCTCTTAAAAAAAATGGGCAAAGACTCTGAATAGACATTATCCACAGATACACAAATAGCCAATATGCACATTAAAGGATGCTCAACAAACATTACTAGCCATCAGGGAAAGGCAAGCAAAATCACAAGGAGATAGCAGTTCATATCCACTAGAATGGCTGTCATCAAAGTCTGTTTAACAAGCATTAATGAGGATGTTGAGAAACTGGAACTCTCAGACACTGCTGGTAAATTGAAAAAAAAAAATAGTTCAGCCACTTTGGAAAACAGCTTGTCAGATCCTAGAGGAAAAAAAAGGTTCAACAGTTCAACAGTTGCCACGTGACCCAGCAATGCAACTTCTAGGTATGTATTCAAGGAGAAATGAACACCTGCACAAGGAGGGCCCTGGTGGCAAGGCAGGGACCCACGTCTGTATCTGAAGTGCTTATTAATAAGGCAAAAGTAGTGAAAATAAACAAATGGAGCTATGTCAGGACAAACAGCTACAGGATGAATATTAATACTAGTATGTACATTCAAAGAGGTCATATTAAAATTCCAAACTCTTAAACAAGCATGTACTGAAATGCTTCTCACACAAGTATGAAGCAATTCTCTTCAAGTCCTATTTGTAACTAATTATTTCTACAGCATTACAAATAGAATTTTTGAAATAATCCATTTTTTATTCAAACAGAATCACATTTAACAATCAAGAATCGAGGTCATACGATTTAAAAACTTCTGAGCTTGGTTTTGGACTCAGATAGATAGTTGATTGTCAGCAGTCATTAAAATAATGCCCCTGATCCAGGATTCATTGGTTTTCTACATAAAATCAAATAATATCTCTTTGTAATAACTATTCTGTAAATGAACCAAACTCAATTTTCAAAGGCAGCCAGTCTAAGGTGAGCTGCTACATAACACACCAAATTGAATACTTTCACTGATTTTTTTTTTTTAAGAGAGATGGACAGTGAGAGAAAGAGAGAATCAATTTTATTTAGTTTTTCACGTGGCTTTCGTTGCTCCGAGTCTTCATTGTGTACATGGTGCTGGGGTGTGAACTTGCGTACCTGCGCATGCCAGGCAAGCGCCGTAGCCGCTGAGCCACCGAGCCACCGCTCCAGCCCCACTCTGACTGGTTTTTATGTCACAAAATGAAATTCAGCTCACCAGATAAGACCCACACCCTTTCTTGTCTACCTCATTCTACAAACAGAAATCCTTCTAGAGGATGTACTTCTTTTTGTCACATTACTGTAGTTCAAAAGCTGATAATACCGATTCATAAATTTACCTAAAATTTATGGATTGTAGCACAGAATGCTAAGCCCTTCCTTAAAGAAAGGAGGAACATCAGTTCTTTTTCTTGCCCTTTATTTAGAACAACTTTCCTGCGCCCATTTCCCCTCTAGTCAATGTACTAACTTTAAACAAAATCAAGTAAGTGAAGGTAGGAAAGATTTTAGGCAGGGGGTTTGAGGACCACCACACATTCACACCAACTCACCTTTCCACTTTTCCCACCTTACCTTCCCAAGCTTCAACCTCTAAGTGGAACCAACACCCCACATATAGTTCAAGCTTTCCTTTTATCATGCTGTTCCTCCCACCATTTCGTTTCCTTAGAAACACTGCCTTCCTCTCAGCCCCATGAAGTCTTCACTTGCTCACATCTAAACTTTTTGAGATTCAGCAGAGCAGCTCAACTCCAAGAGCATTTCCTAACCCTCCTTCCCCCTAGGAGTAACATTGGCAGTAACATGGCAGTAACATTGTCATCACACTGAGAGCAAACATCAAAGACACAGAGCTAACTGAATTTTGTCTCTCCTTGTAAAACTGCAGATCTGTCTGGGTGAGGCCAGTTTAGTCTTAAAAGATGACAGCAATCATGTATTAAAAATATTCATCTCTCTCTAGTTTACATAAACAATTTTAATGCAAACGTTCAGTAAGACATCTTTCCCATTGCTCCCAAGATTTCATCTCTTTCTGCGGCTGTAGGCATAGGTGGCGTCACTCCATTCCGTCTTCTTTGGATCATGATGGAATTCTGTGTACAGACATAAAAGAAGGAACCAAAATTAATCATGTATGAAATGCTAATCATTTGCCAGTAATTTGCTACTGTTTCCTCAAAAAGAAAATTCTGAAAATCAAGTTAAATAAGTCCAAAATGTAGTTCTGAGACTCTAGGTAAATGTTTCAAACAATAGTGCTGACTCTCACAGAAACGTGAAATAGTAATTGAAACGGAAATATACTGTGTACATACTTAGTTCACCAGGAAGAGCTACTGTGTAACTGTTAAATAAAACAGCAGTTCATTTAGCAAAGTGAAAGAAAGGAGCTAGACCCATCGCTCAGCGAAACAGAGATTACATATCAATGCACAAAAAAAAAAAAATGGGACCATTTTAACTACCATGAATAGCATCAGAAACGAAAGCTTCACTCCACATGATAGCAAGGTAAGTTATAGGTTTTATTCACCTTCAGGAAAACTAAATTTACAACAAGGTTATTATTTCGGTGCTGCATATTTACATACCAAGGAAGACTCACTATACTAAAACTGCATTCTGATATCTAGAGTATAGAACAAGAGCTCTCTATAATCCTTTAGGGTTGAAACAGCACACAGTGGACAATAGAAAAATTGCTTCCCTATAGCCATTGCTGGGAAAAGACTGTGGCTATTGACTAATTGTCAGGCCTCAGTTTCAAGCTTAAGAGATGGCTTTTAACACAAAGCTCACCAAGTTAGGCTTACCCAGAATCTCCGGCAGTTTTTGTACTTCAAGAAGTAACTGGAACATCTTTCCCTGTCATAGTTATTTTCATCCATACATCTAGTAGAAGCATCAGATTCCTTAAATATATAAGAAAGCCATTATTTAAAAGGTAGAATGAGATCTAAAAAAAAAAATCTTAAAAACTTCTAAAGCTACTTCACCCCAACACAGATAAAGTTAAATGGATCATATTGTTCAGTGGGTACACTAAAAACAGAGTAATTTTGCCAATTATCCCAGAATTTATTTTGCTGCAGCAGATATCTTCCTTTTTTCACACTCTGGGTCAGTTTTCTGAATATCTGACCATAGGAGTTTGAGCCAAAGTACTGACTGGGATCATGTGATCCAGAAACTGAAGCAAGAAGCAATATCTTCAAAAACCATTGCTGCACAGCTAAAACGAGAAACAAGTCTACCAACTCACAGTCCTCCTGGATTTTCCAAATTCTCACTCTGATTTGATGTTTGATCTTCATGCTGATTTTGACATTTCAAATAAATCGCTAATAAGTAGTCTACATCAAGGCAACCTAAATTAACACCGTTCATCTCAATGCATTTTTGGCTATCATTCACTCTATTACGCAAGTAAGTACATTATTATGTAAGAAATTTTAATAGTTATCATTAATATCACTTCAAAACCAAAGTGAACACAGGGCTATGAGTTTAAAAGAGGATAGGTGCCATTTGGGAATTAAATTTAAGCTGTCTGAACTGGAAGATTGGAAAACAAACTTCAAAGTGAAAGGGATGCTTATGAGAAGTCATCCAAAAGAAAGCTTTAACTAAACAGGTAGGCGATTTGTTCACATATCTAAGAAAAATGTTCTATTTAAACAGATTTGCTTAACAAAGCTGTTACAATCTGATCTAACATACAGAACAAAACTGTATTTCTATGCCAAATATTTAATGTGTATTTTTGAAAAATGCACACAGAATGGGGTGGGGATGCAATTCCTCACAGAATCGATATAACTGCATTGTTCAAGGATGGCAAAGTTGCAATAAAGTATTGCAAGTGATTTGAAATCAATGCAAATAAAACTTATTATTACAAGAAAACATACTATCTGTAACATTGTGAAAACCTTCAGGCTTAAAATAGGTTTTCTGTTATCAGCCCATTACTTTCAGCCAGGTTGTCCAAGAACATGATGAGATTATTGCTATCAAAACCACAAATTTCAGTGGCAATTTTAAAACGTGATACCTTCCAGTTTTCCATGTTTGGACTGAAGATCTTTCTCAGTCTTACAAATGCCTGTCTAGTTTTATAGTGCCAACTAAATGCCTGCATATTTTACAAAAAAAAAAAGAACAAAATTAAAGAAAAGAAGAATCTTTATTAGCTAAGTTATGAACATCTAAATATGATCTAGTGAAATAAAATGCGCTGTTCAGGAATATGTTTTGTACAGAAATAACTTCATTCAACAACTGCAGAGAACAAATGCCCACAAAATTAGAAGAAGCCTGTTTTTTTCAACTTTACATAAAAAATGAAAATCAAACCACCCTACCAACAAACAAGGATTTATGTCAGGATCTCTCAGTCTCCTCGTCTCCATGGGCATCCTAAGTCTTCTTCCTGAAGGTTGATAGAGAAAAAACTGTTAGGCAGTAGATGACAGAAAATGAATCAATAAGTCTCATTGGCCCCACAAATACCTGAAAATTTATTTCTGGCATAACAATCATCTAGAACTTCATGAATCTTCTGTATTTTGGATATGTTTCTCCTTTTTATTACCACGGTGCCTCAATACAAAGGCCATACTAAAATGCACCTACTGAAATTTGATTATAATGCCCGGTGAGAAGATAATTAGGTATAATTCAGTTGTAGTTTTCTCTTAATTATTAAATTTAAGCAACTAAATATACTAATAAAATCGAATAATACTTCCTTATTATACACTGATTAGTATATAATGCAAGGAAAGAATCCAGTATAGCCCAACTTTAGCTAAAACTAGTCAACTGATGAACCAGAATGCCTACTCTGTGGGACTAACACCAGGATAGCTAATATACCAAAAAGTCAAATTATAGTTTAGTTGACATTTTAAAAAGCCAAAAGTTTTTTAAAAAGTTAAAATTTTACTTTCAGTTGAACTCCATTTGGGGGAATTCAACTGAAATTGGTATGGCTTTATCTTCAAAGAAATGTCATAGAAAGGACTAATAGGAAAAATTTAAAAGCCAACAGTTAAGTAAATTATTTCAAAGTGATTTTCTGGTTTCAATATATTGGTATACTAGATGAATCACCCACAATATTTAAAATACTCTGAATTAAGCCTAATGAGCTGATCTGCCTTATATTCCCAAATCTAGGTCTAGCTTAATCATCCTTCTACCTAAGGGTCAAAGGAGAAGCCAGCAAATAGATGTATTGTCACCTACAAAGCTCCACTGAATAAAACTATGAATTTGTTGGTAAAACCACAGAGGTCAGAATTTTTATATGAAATGGTCTCAATGTTCCATGCCCAATATGAGATCACAAAAAAATGCTAGTGTCAAAATATATTCAGAAAAATATGATCAAATCACATAAATTCTTAAAAAGCAGAGCTATGCTCCACCAAGAGTCACCCAGTATAACTGGGAGCAAATGCACTACCAGTAGAGAAGGCCCACCTATCCCTGCCTCAGCCTGGACTCTGGGGGCACAGAGAGAGGCCCTGAACCCCCATGTCAGAGTTGTAAAATGCTTTTGCTTTGTTCCACTGTAGCTCTTTTCTGATGACTGATTTACAAAAGAAAATAAGTTGCCTGGAAGGCTTTAGAAGTGGGGAGGAAGGGGCAAGAAGACCAGTAGTTAGGAAGGGTGTGGGTCTTTTGCCAAAAGCCTAGGTAGTGGTCTGGATAGCTTGGCATCTCCTCTTGTGTGGAAAGGTCCCTGAATTCTCCCCTGCTCCCACCTTCTCCTTCAGTCATGCTGACAGCTGAGGCAGAGAACATAACTTACAGCCCATTTCTCACTGGAAAAGAAAACTTGTCATCTGGTTTTTTGAAGATGGTTCCATCTCATACTCCTAGTACAATATCTATACCTGTGCTACAATATCTCATTGAGAAGAATAAAACTAAATAAATAAAATACTTGAATGTTTGTATAACAGTAATATTATTGAGAATATCTGCTGTGCTGGCTGAAGTGATTCATTTATTATTCTAGACCTGCTTTAGTCCTTTGTAACAAGGTGATTGTGCTTTTTGTGTGTGTTTTTCTGTTGATACCAAAAAAAAAATTTGTTTTGAAAAGGGAAGAATCAGGATGTCCAGGTTGAAAGAGACCAATCATTGCAAAGAAGGGTGGGAAAGAGTTTGATAATTCTGGGGTCCTTCTGACTTTTAGTAATTATTAAATAATTTTGTGATTTTCTTTGAACATTACATGAAAATACCCAGTGAACACAGAAATATCTTGGCAAAAAGGAAATTCAAGATGCCACTCAATTAAATCTTTTCCTCTCTGGAACACAATCCTTTTGCAGGTTTAACTTCTCCTAAGAGAAATAAGGGTACTAAAAAAATTCACAACCTTCTTTCTCACATCTAGTCTATGATGTGAGAACACAGAATCCTTAGCTGGTTCAAAACCCTTAGGTATACTAATCTCAACAATGCTCTGCTCATATGCAGACAGAATTAAAGTTGAGTGCTTTACGTGAAAATATTCTACTGTATTTCATGATCAATATCAGTCAGAAATTCTTTAAAACAAACACCTAGGTAATATCACATACACCTGGATCACATTTGCTGCATGAGTTTATTCACATTTTTATTCACATTTCATGTTCTTTTTCCTTCCAGGATTCTAAGCATGTCACACTAAGTTTGAATTTTATAATATCACCTCCTTTGCATGATTTCCTATCTATTAACTGAAAATGAAGAGGAATGTCAATTTACTGTGAGAGGTAAGGCTGAAGGGCAAGATCAAGTGCTCAGCTAAAGAGGCCTTATCTACTTTCTGTTTGAAGGTTCAGCACTAAACACATGTTCAAGGCTCTAATACTAGCATGGTAGCCAGAAAGAAAATCAAGATTTGAGGGAGGGGGTCACAATATCACAGCACAACTGGGCAATAACTAAAATCCACTCCACAGAACAAACTGTTTGACAAAGTAGTTCTTGATTTTGCATACAAGTAGCTTTTAAAGTGAAGAAGGAAGGGAAGGTTGCTGAACACGTGCAAACCCACTGGCTGTTCAGAGTCTAGGCAGGATCTGTGACTGCTAAATCAAGAAGCAGAAACACACCATGCCGTTAACTATTGCTGGGTGCAGAGGGTCAGGGCAAGAAGGTGGCCTATCGGAGCGGGGCAGAGAGGCCAAAAGAAAAACGAAAAGGATGTGAATCCAAGGCCGCGCTGCCTTCCGCGGTGCTGTCTCTGTCAGCGTCTAATGAAGGACAAGGGACACAGGTGAACACACCTTTCTTGGTCCGGGGACGAGGAGGGGTCTGTGAACTGCAAGAACGCAAGGAACGGGGAGCGGGATTGGTGGGGAAAACAGTCTCATTTCAAGGTGGAGAGGAGGGATGAACATGTAGAGGTGCCGTGACAGAGTAGGGGGTCACTTTCCTCGCCACCGGCCGTACACACCGGAGTGGCAACACGAGAAACAACAGGAAGCGGCCAGCGCTGCGTCAAGGCCTGGAGAGAGCAACTTTGAGTGACAGAAGTGGATTCGGACCCCGTGGCGGCCCAGATGCGCCCCTTTCTTTCCGCTTTCATGTAGCGGCCGCAGACGGAGGGGCGGGGGACCACTCACCTCGGGCCGCCGCTTCTCCAGCGGCCAGGCCGTCTCCAGCTCCAAACACGTCAATGGCTCACGCAGCAGGACCTTAAGTAGCGCGCACCCGAACATGCTGCCCCCGCTCCCCGGGGGTAGTCCGTCCAATGGGCTCGCGGCGCCGTCAGACTGACAGGAGCGGGGAGCTTTGAGAGGCGGGGGCGGGCGGGACTCGCCCCGCCCTCGAAGGAGGGGGAGCACCGAGGGGGGAGGAGTGGGCGGGACACTGAGCCCGGCCCCGCCTCCTCCCCCGCCCTGCCGCGCCCCCCGCGCCGAAGCTTGCTTCTTAACACTTCGGCTTGACGGACAGGTACCACAGACCAATAGAAGGGCCAGCAGAGGGCGGCTGCTGCGCCGAGTGGCGGGCCCCAGGGCGGAGCGCACGACGGGGCGGGATCGGCGGCGGGTGGGGGCCAGGGGCGGGCCGGCGGGAGGCGGGGGCGGTGGCCGAGCAGGACGGGGGAGGTGGCGGTGGGCGCGACGTCGGCGGCGGCGGCGGCGGCGGCGGCGGCAGCTGCAAGTTGGGCTGCAGGGGCAGCGCATACACTACAATGGCTGCTGGAAAGAGGCGTAAGGAAACAATTTCCAGGCCCGCCGCGTCCAGCCCGAAATATGAGAAAAAAATTATTAGAAATTCTGCGGGCTGTGTAAAGGCGGCGGACGGGCCGGAGGGAGGATGTTAAAGCTCCGCGGTGAGTTCTCCCAGGGTCCGGGGCGGCGGAAAGGCGTTTAGCGGGAGAAATATCAGGGTTATTTAAATTATGGGACTAGCTGAGGGGGCAGAGGAGCAGCCGCGGCGGCAGGAGGAGGAAAAGTTTGTGCTACTCCCAGCCCCTGCTCGGGACCCCAGAGAGAAAAATAATATGAAAAAATAAAATAAAATAATTAAGCGGGGCTGCGAGGTCTCCCGAAGTCGCTTCTGACAGGGCAGGGGGCGATGCGACTGGGGACCCGAAGGTGAGGTCGGTGGGAAAAAAAAAAAACCTTTATTCGGGGTCTGGAAAGTTTGAAAAGTTTTCCTCCTCCTCCTCCTCCTCCTCTCTGGTGCTGTGAATATTGTGACAGCGGCAGCGGCAGCAGCGAGAGCGGAAGACATTAGAGACCCGAAAAATAAGGGAAAAATTAATATAAATTCAGTTTTAAGAGTAAACTCTCCGCATTTTGCACCAAAACATCCCGGGGGAAGGTCGCTTCCCAGAGGGCCTGGCGGAAACCCGCAGTCGGCAATATTTGGGGGGCACTTTGAGTGACTTGGGGTAACTTTGCCCCTTTTTCGAAAGAGGTTTTTCTCTGCTGGAGAAGTGGACTCGTTCCTGCCCGGTCCTCAGGTGGGCGAGCCGGGGTCGGGGTGCGGGGTCCGCGGGGAGGTGTGAGCCCGGGGTGCGTGGCTGCGGGGGAGGGGGAGGGGGTGTTAAATGAAAGCAGGAGATCGGCACCGAGCAGGGACAGCTTGTTGTCAGTATCATAAACAACCAAAATGGAGGGAGAACTCAGGCATATAACCAAATAAAAATTTTTAAAAAATCGCAAAAAATCCCTAAAAATCCGGGATGCTCCCCCTTTTCTCGCTAAAGGTAAAAGTATGAACCGCCTTTCCCCTGAAGTCCATTTTGACTTTGCAGGGACCAAGGAGTTAATATTTATTTATTTTTTAAAACTTTCGAAGGGCAAAAAGCCTTTTATAACTCAACCGACAATGAGAAAACGTGAAAATCCGATGCAAGAGAAGCAGGGGGAGGGAGGGGGAGGTAGTAGTGCAGAAACTGCTAAACTTATTGGTAATGTGGACTGATCTGAGATAAGATAAACACTATATTTGGTATTTTGTAACTCCTTTTTGAAGATCTTTGTGAGGTTTGGAATTTTTTTTTTTTTTGGTGGAAAAAAAGTGATGGCATTTTCTTAATAGAGTTAATATGTGTGATTGGAAGAATAAACCTTTCCGGCTTTAGATTGCATTTTCGTCGCATTTATGCTTCAGGTTTTGTTACTGGCTCCCTGTTTTATTTAAACTGGGCTTTCCAAAGGAGGGGTAGAGAGGTGATGTTGCTCAGAGAAGCTGGAGTGCAGAACTGGAGTACCTTTTGGGGAGGGGTAGGGAGTTGCTCGGTTTCTCCTTCCCTGACACGTTTGCTTCACCTGTTCATCCTTTCTAAGGAATGTTAAGCAGAGGTTTTCTGGCTTTTTCTATCTAAAAGGATGGTTCCTCTTGCATCACATTGATGTTAATGGCAAAGTGCTGCTGATGTTGGTTCCACGTGGGCTATGGGACAGAGCAGGGCATTTTAAAGGGACAGCTTCTCTTTTCTTATGGTTTTCATCACCTACACAGACTCACCCTCTGAAGACCAAAACCAGAGGTGCTGGGAGGGTGTGGTGATGGAAGAGCCTTCTCTTTCCATTACTCAAGTGCACCCACCTTTAGGAGTGATGGAGGGAAAAGACGGATAAACCAGCTCAGCAGAAGATGAATATGCGTATAACTTAGTTTGCATTCAAGCTGTTCTTTTGTGTAACAAGCCCTCCCAGGAACTTTTCATATTAAGTTGCTTTGCTTTGGAAGCTGATTTTGGAAAGAATTGTGGAAAAATGAAAAGATTTTAAGGTGTGTGGTGTAATGGTATAGCATTATTGAACAGTTATGAATTCTGTGCACTGAGATCAAAGACCTATGTATGCCTATAATGTGATTTTACAGCCATTTTGTAAAAGCTGTAAAATACCTAATATTCATTTTGGCTTCAGGTACATTGAGGACTTCTGGTTAAAATTTACAAAGTGGTGAAGATTCTTTAACATTGTAAGCAAAAGGCATTTCTTTGGGGAGGAGCACACAAAGACCATGGAAAAATTTACATATATATTCATTTTAAAAGCCCATCCTGTACAATTACTATAATTTTGCAGCTTTGAAGTGAAAATATTTTTAAATTCTGAGAACTGTCTGTTTACATCTTTTAAGTTGAATTTAGATGTTATTTAACAGGAAATGTTTACCAATCATAAACTAATAGCTCCTCTTTTAGATGTCCAAAATATTTTTAAAATTTAAATGTGTGAGTTGTTAGCAGTACTCTATTTGGAATTAAGGTCAATCTTGAATAGAAGTTACTTGTGTTCATTTTCCACAGGTATATAAAGTTTCTGAAATAAATCCCTGTTGTCTTTTGTTTTTATGATTTATAGAAATGGATTAAAGTTAGATCAGAATTTTTAGACATTTTTACACAATGTTTTTTCTTTCTGTACTATATAAACAAATTATTGTTTTGTAGTCCTTTGTATGTTAACTGGTGTTCATAACTGAGCTTTACTGGGCACCTTTCTGTAAATACCTCCATAGCAACATTACATTGGTGTGTACTATTTGAGTACATCATCTTGTGGCTTCTTATTTTGGAAATAATTATAACTTCCTAAGAACTCATTTTAAAAAATAATGCCATCAGCCTCTGTTAAATCAAAATTGATTGGAAAAGGATTAATCTACTAATGGACAAGTCTCCACCAATAATTTAAAAACCTTTGAGATTTAGCTTACATTTTCATTGTTTTTTTGGCTCAAGACAGTTACATTGACTCTGTCAGAATTTTCCTAGATGTTTAAAAGAAATGAGACTTTTAGATCTTGAATAGTTGCCACTTTTGACAAGCCAGATACTAATATCAATAAATATAATCTCTGTAAAAGTGAAGGGAAAGTATTTCTTCCAGTTGTATTAAATCATTGAGCTATTTAGGTTGTTCATACACTTCAAATTATGGCTAAGTTATTGTGAATCTAAATAAAAGTACTGGTGTTGTGGGTTTTTTTTTTCTTTCTCACATATTATGATATAAAACTTTTTGTTTGAGTTTTGCACAACTAGCTATCTTCCTGTATTAGAAAATACACTCAAGAGTGCACAAACATGAAATCTGTAATTCTTTAGAGAGTTTCTTAGGTCACAGCACAGCGTATCTAGCTTGAATTGGTTGTGTTAAAGTTTTTTGATGCCTTAGAAATATTACCTGTTGAATATCCTTTGTCTGAAGCTAGTATTAAATTATACCAATTTAGAGAAGTAATCTAAGAATATTGTATACTCAGAATGCTATTTGATTTAGAGGTACCTCACAGATATAGATACTTATTTTAAATTTATGTGCCTAATTTTTCTATTCAAAATTCTATGAAGAATTTAACTGCTATGGAAGATGATTTATAAGTGTGGGCTAGTACTGACAAAATTATCTATGTATTCATTATAACCAAAACATTTTAATAAACACACATTTTACAGTTAAGTAAATTAGTGAATTTGCTTTTATCAATATAGTTTTAAAATTTTAAGGATACTCTTTGTGTTTTAATATCAACCAAATATAAGGAATTTTCCTTAATTTTTAACATAATCCTTGTTGTCACTGAATACATTTTGGTAGAAATGTACCTTTCATAGGATTAAATTGTTGTTTTCTAAATTAAATGTTATGTTCTTGTCTTAACTGATATTTGAAAAGCAGAAAACCAAAACATTTATCTATGGCTGTCTTTGAAGTTTTGTTTCAGTAATCATTTGCTTCTTGAGCTGTGTAATGAAAGATGGTCATATTTCTAAGAATGTTTTAATATTTTTTATTTAAAATCTTGTTCTTTGAAAAATTCAGATATGTGAAAAATTACATGTTACACACAAACACATACACACACCCAAGAAGATAAGTTGTATTGAATAACTTTACACTGCTTGGAGTACATGTTCTTGTTGATGTGTTTGCAAATGTATATGAAATAAGTATAAATTTGTTCTGTTTATATTGATAACATTTTAGATTATTTAATTATTTGAATGAAGGAACAGTTTCAGAAGAGGGAGAAAACTGAATCTGTACAGCAAAATCCAAGATAGTGAATGTGCTCAGAGTGAAAGGGCTGTAAATTGTCCTTTAAGCCATTCTTAAATGTTTTAAGAACCTGATAAATACCTTTACTGGAACATTGAATACTTTGAAAAAAAAATCAGTCATTGCTAAAAAAACAAAGGTGAAATTTTAATTTCTTTCATTTTAACAGGAATTAATATAGGCAGCATATTTAACCAATTAGTAAGTGTTTAGGTAGCCTTGGAAAAGTATTTACAAATAAGTTAAATGTGAAGGCAGGGTACATCACATTGATGAACTGTAAAGTTAACTATGATTTTAGAATTCATACATGAGAATTCTTTTCTGTTTTACCATAAAAACATTTCAGAGGTAACTATTTCTTGCTTTTTTGTATTTATTTTATTGCCTAAATTTTTTGAAATACCCAAACCTAAAATCCAGTATGTTTCTGATTTTTTTTATGTTAGGACACCTTTTCTATCTCGTTGCAAATTTAATTTGAGAAATTCAATGAAAAATTTTAGGTTCAAATATTTTATAAAAGTACTGGTGTAGAGGTTTACTTTATACTTAGTATTTGAAGTTATGAAAAATACACTGATATGAAAGCCTAGTAGAAATTATTACAGAGGCATAATTTGATTTTTACTTTTAATTCCCCTACCTCCCTGTGGTTTACATTCTACCTGGATGTATACACCTGTCCCTGCCTCTTTGCAGAATGGTGTTGACCAGGATAAGTGGTGTGAAACTATTGAGGACGTGTGAATATTTTTGTTTTTTAATTTTGTGTATGTATAGGCAATTCTTGTCCTAAGGATTTTGCTTCTTTTTAAAAAAAAATGCTTATCAGAATTAAAAATAATTTTATAAAACAAATCTCATTTTTGAAAATTGAAGTGGTGTGATATTATATTAAAATTATTAGTATTTAAAAGTCCCTGGATGTCTTGTAAATAGAGTTACTGCAGGATCATGGTATTAAAACTAACCACAGTGTGTGTTGGGAATTTGAGATGACTACCTAAAAATGTGTGTGCACATATAGAATGAATGAACCTATGCAGTTATATCCTAAGTTATTAAGAAAAGCAGTTTGCCTAAAACATTTTCTTGTTTTGTTTTCAAGCGGGATCTTTCCCTAAGACATAGAAAACCTAGAAATGTGTTAGAAAGCAAAATGTCTTTTTGATGCCTTTTTAAAATAAGGGTTTTAAACAATGAAAGTGTGTAACAACATAAGTGTAAATTAAAATTTTCAAAACTGATGGTAAAGATGTAGATAAGAAAGAATTCCAGAATAAAGTAACAGTTATGGTAAATTTAAAATTAAACATGTGAATAAATAATAACCAACTATAAAGGAAAAATTATAAATTTACTAAAAAAGAAGATTGACAGTTGGGGGAATCTATCAGAGAATATTTTTAACACAAATGGCTAGATTTATAATGTCCTTTTAAAAATAGATCCCCAAAGCCTTTCCTCCTTATCTTCTTAGATTTGGATTAAATTAAAGTCTAGGAACAATTTGTAATAATTCTTTGGAGTTCTCTTTTTTAAAAAATAAGAAAAAATCATTTTCTGCTATCTAAAAAACATTTTAACGATTATTTAAATGTGTACCTATGCAAAATGTTCTGAGCATCTTAGAAACTATTGAAAATTGTTTTCTTCACTGTTATCAGAAAGCTTAAAACTTTCTTTTAAGTTAGTGAAATAAATTTTAAAGCCTCAGTGTAAGAATAGTTTGCTCTGTGAGTTTCATGGAGCAATTTAAATTTTTTAAAACCTAATAACATTTTGAAAGCTTTTCGTAAGATAAAGATAACATTTCACCAACAAATCTTCTTAAATTGTAGAATGTTTTTAGGTATATGGTAGCTGCTTAGAGGAATCTTTCTCGTTTATTAGTTAGCAATTGATTTTTCTGGAGGAGAATTGAAACCTGTTAGTGTTATATTCTGGAACAGAAGTTGCCTTTGGTATTAGAAAATATTTTCAGAGTGCAGAAGGCATCTTTTCTTTAAAGCATCAGAATCCTCTATATCTTGTAGGTGATAGACTAATATAGTCTTGAACTCTACCTTTTTTGAGAGTGAGTCTCATTTTAGACTTTTCCGTTATTAAGTACCTAAATTGTGTCCAACCAATAGTGGAGTTGCCCATGTACATATTGATTATTTATGGCTTCCTATCTTTTAGTTTCTGAATATAGAATATTAATCCTCAGGATAAATGCTACAACTAACAAGCTGCTATCTGACTTTAAAAAAAAATTTACATCCCTTTAATCAATAGGTTTGACATTAGACCCTTTAAGTTACATCTCTGGAGACCGTTAGACTGGAAATCAATTAGAGAATGAAAAATTTAGTCCTTTGACTAAAATGCAAAGTTAGAAGGTGTTGTCTGTTTTGTTTCCTTGAAGAAACATTGATTGAATTCTTCCTATCAGGAAATTCTAAGAAATTAAGCCTGGAAACAAGGTAGTTCAAGTGTGAGGTTCAACATAGCACCAGTTGTACTCAGTCTGCTTGATTTTTCTCAGTAACTTGATTGCCTTGTCTTAATGCTAGAATTACATAGAGCCAACATTACTTTTCAGCATACCCTAAAAGATTTATAAAAAGAAGGTTATGTTTTTATCAACTTTAGGTAATGAAGTAAAAATACCATTTTATATAGGATTGTATTTCCTTTCTTACGTTGCTTTTTGCATTTCCTAAATATAATTTCTCTAAATGTTCCATTCCAAAGAAATTAGCTCCATTACTTTAAAACTAAATTTGTTATAATTTGCAGTTTATGAGAGAGTTGTCCATTTATATATTTAGAAAAGACCTATTATAATCTTTAAAATATTTAAATATATATTACTAATAGCATATCTGTTTATATGCTACATACCACACATGAATTTGCTTTCCTTGTACCTTTAAAATTGTTTTCTAAATAACTCTAAGAATATCCTTTTCATATGTTTTGGAAATTTGTTATTGTCTGAAGTAACAGTTGAGTAAAATTTCAATCTAGGTTTCTTTTCTCGTATTAGTATTTTTATTTGAAAATCACTACTCAAATGCATAGGATTTCAGCATTAAAACAATTATATATAAATTAAAAAGGTTAATTATACCAAGAGTGGTAGAAGCAGTCCTACTAGTTCTTAATTGGAAGCATTTTCAGTGTTTTAAAGTAAGCAAGTGCTTTTGAGTATAGGGCACATGAAACAGGGGTTAGAGCATTTTACGCTTTTCTTTTTCTTGCTTCATTAAACTCGAGCATCCTCACAGCCACTGTCATGCAAATAATTGATTTAACTCTGTGTGTGTAGAATACATGTGTAAAGTTTAGCTTTTAATGTGACTTGCTCCAGTTTACCTCTAAGAAAAAGATTTAAGAAAAGGCACGTATTCTTCAGCAATAATTTGGCATATATCAAATTTAAAAATACATTCTATGTAACATATATAATCATAATTGTTCACCCACGTTGAAATGAAAAGTAGACTATCAAGTAGTACATACAATTAGACGTAAAATGAGGTTTTAAACATTTAACTGAACAACTTGATTTACTACTGAAATATATGGAATTTTATTCAAAAGAATTTTGTATCTGAGTCTCTTTAAAAAGAGACTAGAAGTTTGTAAACGAAGTGAATACATATAAAATCTGGTTGTCTGCAGAAGTTCCTAAACATCTGTTCTTTGGCAATTAATAAAAGTATTTTTTTCAAATAGCCAAAATTACTTCAAAAATTTTGGTAGAGTCAATTATTCTAGATATTTTTTCAAAGAAAACTGGTGACAAGTGGGTTAGTACTTCGGTAAATGTCTGTTGTATTTGAATTTTTCAGTCATTAAGCATTTACTTATAGTGATGTTTTAGAGTTTTTTTTAAAGTGCTGTTATAGATATTTTCCTTAAACTCCCTTCTTTGGGGCATTATAACCTAATTCACACATTTCTTTTGAAACAGCTCTGTAACTGCTTTTATTTTTTAAGAGTACTCCTATTCCCAAGATCAGGTTATTCTTAAATTCCTGTCTTGGAGCACTTGTAATCATAGTGTGGGTTATATTTTTAAATATATACTAGATTTACAATTGCTCATCTTAAACATTGGGTCTGATGCGATGTTTGAATTCAATCATACTCAGTTCATCTTTTATTGGTAAGTACAGGAAGAGGAAGAGAAAGCAGTTTGTTATGAGAGAAGTGCGATTGATCCCATTTCAGAGGCTGACTCATAATAGCTTTTCTACAATGCATGCTACCTCTGCCAAAATTAAAAGGAATTTCTTAATTAAAACCAAAACACCCGTGTGTCTAAGAATTTTTTTCCTAATCAGATTTCAGGCACACACACTTGTGTGCTTCCATTGGCCATCCCAAGTGTTGTTGCTTTTTGGCAGTGTTTTGTTCTCAGTGCTGCCACCCTGTGTTTGGCAACCCCTCGACTACGTGCACTTATTTTCTGTGCTTTATTATCAAATGATAACATCCCAAACCACTCCTGGAAAGTGAGCCTGTACATTGAAGTTCTTGTAAAAGGTTTTATGTATGGTATACTCTGCTTCTGTGTTTAGTGCTATTCTAAACCTAGATTTTTAAAAGTTACACAATTCAGAAGTATGGTATTCAGCTGCCAAAAGTGAAATTTGGACATGTTTAAAGGTAAATACCTTTCTTTTTCATCTCTCGTTTCACTAAAATAAAGTAGAATTGGACTAGTTTTTAAAAAAAAACTAGCTTGAAATTGGTCAAATAAGGAAGCAGAAACTCTGATACTTTAAAGACGAGAGATGTAGTACAAGACTTTTTTTATTATAGCCAAGTTTTTAGTTAAAAGTTCTTTCTAGTGAAAACAAAACCAAAAATGAACACACAAGAAAAGAGAGACTGTTTCTGCTTAAAAGAAAAAGAAACTTAACTTGATTGGTTAAATTATTCCCTGAATCACTAGCCAACATGACTTTCAAATTATATCACCCAAAATATTTTCAGTATTAATGCTGTGCTTCAGCCTTAAAATACTTTGCCTGGATCACAGTCTTTGCTTTTACCTGTATTATCTTGTTTCATTTTCAAAATAGTCAGTTAGGTGGGAAGTGCAGACATAATGTGTGTATAAGAAACATTAATGATTTCAGAAATTGGAATTCAGTTATTTTTACAAGTCTTTAGAATGGGCAGACTACAGAAGCTAATTATTATAAATTTATTTGTTAGTATAAACCTAAATTATGTGCATATTTAGATTATTGTTATTTTTGCAGAAATATATTTTTAGGCATAAATTTGACATTGTAAAGACACAGAAAGTAATGTGTATCTACTTATTTTTAAGTTATACATAAGGAATTGGGAAATTTATAAACTTTCTAAGTTAAAAGATTTTTAAAGATATAACCCTAAACTTTGTTTCATAGTGAAGATCTCAGATAGGCATAGTTTTATTAATGTTTCCTTTAAAACAAATTTATAGGAAAGGCATCTGATTTTAGAATAATGAGTCATCATTTCTTTCTAAATTTTGAATGCTTTTTAGTTCAGTAAGCAATGTAATTCTTTATGTTGACACTTGAAAATATTGCTTAGTTTAGTTTAATTTTAGATGGTAAGTTTCTAAAATAAAAATGCTTCTGATGATCTTCCCACCCAGCAGAACTGAAATAATTCAACACAATATACAGAACTGTTCCTATGGCCATAAAATTCCAAGTTCAAAAATCTCCATTTTGTTTTTCTATAATTCTCTCCATAGGTTTGGAGGGGTTAGGGATTCCCCTCTCTCTTCCATTGAGTGTCCCCTACAATATACATAAATACCACTTTAAATTTTTTTGAAAACTTGATCAACATGGGAAATGTGACTAAATACTGAATCAGAATAGGAGTATTATCAGTTACATACTAGAGAAAGAAAAATCTTTTAAAATCATCTGCTTCTGCTTCATCTTATTACCTTATAGTAACCTGAGGGTAAGACTGGATCTACTAAACTTTTTTTCCCAGAGACTCAGAAATCCATTTAGGAAAGCAGATACACATTCAAGGGATAATGTGGGCCATCTCTAGGAGAGACAGCCTGCTAAATTATTTTGATAAATAAAGCAAAATAAGAATTGTGAAGACTTGTTTAAAATCGAAAAATTTTACTCCGTGATCTAAAATATAAATATAGACTCTTAAGTTTCTTATGTTTGCCCAACTCCTTGAACCATGCTGCTACTTAGAATGATTAGTTGTCCGTTATCAGCCATTGATATCTTCTACAATGAAATAATATGTTTTAGCTTTGTATCCTATTTATTAAAAGTTTGTTCTGTGTTGAGTAGTAACCATAAGTGATGAGAGTACCCTATGCTATTCTCAGGGTATTTATATTTGCCTTTTACTTTTTCATTTTTTTAAATGCCTTTTTGACAAGTAATTAATCATCAAAAAGATCACAAAGCAGTGTATTTTAAAAGGCCACATGAATGATACTGAGTGAAAAACCATAGATATGGAAGAGAGGGAGAGGTAGAATTTGATGG
>PVKS010015444.1:0-45952 GCA_004027875.1 Aplodontia rufa | reverse complement strand
AATAAAACTATTAATACATGCTATGACATGGGTTAACCTCAAAAAGATAATGCTTAGTGAAAGAAGCCAGCGGAAAATGGCTACATATCATATGATTCCACACATAACAAGATAAGGCAAAACTGTTACGAAGGCAGGAACTGGAAGTGGGGCAGGAACTGTCAATGGATACACCACTTTTTTTTTTTTTTAAGAGAGAGCAAGAAAGTGAATAAGAGAGAGAGAGACAGAGACTGAGAAACAATTTTATTTATTTTTCCATCTGGCCTTTGTTTCTCTGACACTTGGTTGTGTTTGTGGTGCTGGGGTTTGAACCCTGTTCCTTGCACATACCAAACAATCACTCCAACTGCTGAGCCACCCCTCCATTCCCTACCCCCCACTTCTTGATTCTCCTTGAGGACTTTACTCAGACCCCTTCTCCAGGAAGCCTTCTCTAAGCACCTCTAAGGAAGGTCAACCACAGCACCCTGGACTTCTTTCGCTACATAAGATCCTTTCACTTGTTTTCTTTTGATTTTATATTGTAATGTAACATGCAAGCAGAAAAGTGCACAAATCCTAAGGATATGGCTTAATGAATTTTCAGAAACTGAGCACAACTGCGTACCTAGCTCTCAGATCAAGAAATAGACTATTTCTAGAGTCCCAGAAGCCTCTCCACAACCCCTTTTGTCCCCTCACCACTCCAACCTTGGTAACCACTATCCTGACTTCTAATCCTCTGGATTAATGTCACTTGTTTCTAAATTGTATGCAAGTGGACTCATCCAGTATTCTCGGTCCAGTCTCATGTCAGTTCATACAGTATTTTAATCAGAGCTGATGACATAATTTGCAGTGCCCATTGAAAAATGAAAATGCAGAACCCTTTGTTCAAAAATTATTAAGAATTTTCAAAGTGGCAACAGCAGAACATGAATCAATCATGGAAGCTTTCTGAGCTCAGGGCTGTACATGACTACATAAGTTACATATTCTAATTGTCCCTGAATCTCCTGCTTGGGAACAAGAGCTTGCTGGGGATGAGTCAGCATCTCTGCAAAGCTTTCACATCCTGCATCCATGGACACCTCTCAGAGCCTCGAGGCCAGGAGTGAGGGAAGGCACTTCAAGCATCACACCCACTTTCTCGGTGCAGAATCCAGACTAGGACGATGCCATGAGGTTACACCAAGCTCCCACAGGGAGTAGGTTCCAGCCTGAGCCTCACACTCCAGTCCTCAGGCTCTGGTCAGCATCCTCTTGTTGCTCAGCTAGGCACTGAATTGCCTGAGATTCTCTTGGGTGCCAGGTACGAGACTCAGTATGAATGGAATAAAGAGTACCTGCCAACAAGGAACTTGCAATTCAAATAAAAAGCGAAAACAGAACTCATATATGTCATATGTCAAAGACAAAATTATAACAATTGAGTTTAAAGATCTTGGCTTTTTTTTTTTTTTTTGCGATTCTGGAATCAGATAATACTTCATTCCATAAAATAGAATAAGCATTCCAGTGAACTGAGCAGAAGAGATTTATAGACAGAGAATGGTTGAAGCAAGAAGAAACAAATAACAGTGGATTGATAATTTCAAAATTATTTTCCTTGTGAGGTAGGAACAGTGAGACAGAACAATACAAAAGTAGGTGGTTGGGACTGGGATTTAGCTCAGTGGCAGAGCACCTGTGTAGTATGAGCAATAGTCTGGGTTTAAACCCTAGCACCGCAAAAAGAAGAAGAAAAACCTGGTAACATCATTTTGTTTTGGGTTTTTTTCTTTTGTAAAGGATTGAAGCAGAGGAGATTTCATTAATTATGCTGATGGAAACTGGCTTGTTTCAAATGCTCGATGTTATGTTTCTCTCCTAATTTCTCAGAAGGTAAGAAAATAACTTAAGTTTCAGTTTGGTGATGTGGAACCTTAGTATGAGTGACTCCATTTTAATTTCTAGTCTGGGCTGTTGGGACCTAGTTTGGAAGCTGAATCCAAAGCTGTTATGATTTTTATTTGGTATACACATTATGGTTTGGATATGAGATGTCCCACAAAAGCTCTTGTGTTAATGCAGGAATATTCAGAGGTGAAATTATGGGATTATGAGAGCTGGAACCCACTCAGCACACCCTAGTTTGAATGAGCATCTTGAGGTAACCGTACATAGGTGGGGCATGACTGGAAGAGGTGGGTCACTGATGTGCTCTGGAAGGGTTCATCTTCCCTGTGATCCTTTCCCTGCCCCTCCCTTCCACATACTGCCATGGGCTGAGTAGCTTTTCTCCCCAGGCCCTTTGGACATGATGTTCTTCTGCCTCACCTCAGGCCATGAGCAATGGAACCAACTGATAGGCACTAAACCTCTGTAACCATGAGCCAAAATAAGCTTTCCCTCCTCTAAGTATTTCTATGTCAGGTGTTTTGGTCACAGTCAGGCAAAGCTAACTGACATGACCCACAGGAAAAAAATTATAACCAAAACATTTCTTCCTTCAGGTGAGCCTTGTAGTTACAAGAACCAGAGATTATCTCTGTCTGATCAAGAGGGATCATCTGGAGAGGATATGGGGGTTGGCAGGAAGCTGAGGGCAGGCAGACCTCCTGGGAGCCCCAAACAAATGAGCAACTAAATCACAGCCTGATTCATATTGGTGTGGTCTGGACAGCAGGCTGATGCTGCTACATCTGTACACAGTGGGTCCAGCTATCTCTTTGGTTCCTGCATCACTTGCTCACAGGATAGAGTCTGATTGACTGAGCTCTGGTCCAACTCCTGGTTATTCCAGGGATGGGAGAGGAAGGCCTCTGATTCCCACAGGGACAAGGAGAGAATTCCTCAGATGGAAATCAAGGGATCATTAGGATCAGGGAGTAGAAGCTTGGTTGCTAAAATGTGGCAAAAATCTCCTGTAATGCACATGTTTGTTTGTACAGCCAACACACAGAACAGTGAGGCGCTCTCAACCCTGAAACTAGCTTGGTCTCTGCCTGTTGAGAATCTAGTAAAGTCAGTGCAGAGGATGAGTCTGCTTGCATTCAAAGTTTGTGAATGTGTAGTGTAATGGTAAATTTTAGGTGTCAACTTGACCTGGATTGAGGGATACCTAAATAGTTGGTACAGCATTATTTCTGGGGCTGACATGAGGGAGTTTTCAAAAAAGGTCAGCATTTGAATCAGGAGAATGAGTAAGAAAGATCTGCCCACACCAATACTGTCAGGCATTGGTCCAGATAGAGCAAAAATGCAGAGGAATGGTATATTCACTCTTTCCTGGAGCTGGGACATCCATTTTCCAACCTTGGACACTGGAATTCCTCACTCAGATTGAATTATACTGCTGGCTTTCCTGGTTCTCCAGTTTTGCATATGGTATACTGTGAGACCTCTCAGCTTCCATAATTGCTTGAGACAAATTCCGTAAGAATCCCCTTATATATCTATTTCTGTGAATCTATATAGAACCTGTTCTGTTTCTCCTTTGAACCCTGATACATATGGCTAAAGAAAAAGCTTTCATGCCACACACAGAAGAACTGCAGTAACACAATCAAATTTAACTCACCAAGGTAGGAGCCAAAACTCTCTTGGGAGCAAGACTCCCTTGAAGGGAAGACCACATTAGCATTGAGAGTATCCTCCAAGGATCCTGGAGGAGTGGAAGTTAGAAAGAATATGGAAAGAATCCCCCTCTATGACACTAGAAAGAAGCTTAGAGTTTGGCAAACATGAGGATTCCAGTTCTCTGCTAGCAGGGACACATGCCTAGGCCTCTGCTGGCAATCCCAGAATGGCACACACCTCTAGAACTCATCCTGCCTCAGTTCTAGTCCCAGCTAGCAGGACTGTAATCTGAAAGACTGGGAGAGGTCATATAGTTTTGGGGTACGGCCTTTTGCTTCCTGGACTCTATTTATCCTCACTACCTCCTCCAGTGCAAGGCAGGGTAACATTACTGGCCCAGTCCTGGGGCATGTTTGTGAAAATGTGGAAATGCATGATTCCACTTGTACAATCATTTCCAGCTCTAGGTCTAGGTACAGTGCATCATCCACTGAACTCATATTGTGTTCATACATCAGTCAGCTATTGCTGTATAACAAACCTCCCCAAAAATCAATAGTTTAACAGAACAATAAAGTCTTATTCTTCATGAGTCCGTGGGTGGACTGGAGCCCTGCTGTAGGGTTTGTCGAAGCACCTTACCTGAAGCAGCTCTACTCCACACATCTCATCCTCCTTCTAGGGTTAATTGCCTTGGTTCTTCTCTTGGAGACAGCAGAAATGCACAAAAGAGAGTAAACAGACACACAGGCCTCTCCAATCAGCACACTGTCATTTCATCCTCATTCCATTGGCCAACATAGTTCTATGGCAGTCCAGAGTCAGAATGAGAGTTACGTGGCAAAGGGTGTGGACACAAGAATAGGTAAGAGATTGGGACAGGTAATATAATCCACCACCTGATGGTAAGTAGAACTGAGGGAAGAAACTAGGAAGTCAGCTTGATCCAAGTTAGGATATAAGGGCATTGAAATACCAGGAAAAGAGCCATGTCTGGGAAAATCTTAGGCAGTGAACAGAGACTAGAGAGGCAAGAGGCCACCAAGCTGGCTCACTGAAAGTGTCCTGAAGCAAGCTGGCAGTAGCAGGAGTCTTACCCCTTTTCCTTGTGCCCAGAAAGAGCTTGTGACACAGTGCCTGGGACCATGAAGGACCACAACAGGGTAGATCTTTTACAAAAACTCAGAGCAAGATTGAATGTATATGTTTTTATTAAAATTGTATTTCCTCAACTTTAGCCATTCATGTAGTGATTTTTTATTGTTTTTTTTTTTGGTTGGTTTGTTTTGCTATATCTTCTTGCCACCTAATATTTACTTGATATTTTTATTTAAATCAACTCATATTCTTACTGTGGTTTAGCAATAATATCCATGAAATCATAGCTTATGTGCTTATTATATTTTATCTAATGCCACAGTAAAATAAACATATATCCTTCAGAATAAAAGAATTATTGATATTGTTGAAGAAAGAAAACATAGAAAGTCATCTAGAATTTATATATACAAGGTGAAATCCTCCATTCAGAAATCAAAAACAGGCAAAATTGAATGATGCCCCTATGTGTCAGAGATAAAGTTAACAAGAGTCACCACCATGAGGAACCCATGACACAGGAGAGTGGATACCTGATGTAAAGGGAGTGGAAATGAGGAAGGTACTGGGGGATTTTGGGTGGTTTATCAGCGTTTTCTCCTTAAGCAGGGCAGTAGGTACACAGTGCTTCATACCCTTCACGTATATTATGGATAATGTTTTGTAGATATTCAATTTTTAGAAAGAAGAAACAAAGGGAAGGAGGGAGGCAAGGGGGAAGGAAAGAAATGTTATTGCTGCAATTTTAGTTCGTTAGTCAGCTTTTCATCACTGTGACAAAGTACCTGAGAAAAACGACTTAAAAGAGGAAAGACTTATTTTGGCTCAGAGTCTCAGAGGTTTCAGTCCATGGTTGGCTTGCTCAATTGCTACCTGCCTATGATGAAGCAGAACTTCATGGTGGAAAAGGTGTGCCAGAGCAGAGCTGTTGGCCTCATCACAGCCAGAAAGAAGAGAGCAGGGAAGGCAAAAAAGAAAGAGAGAAAGAAGCCAAGGACAAGATATAGTCCTGCAGGGCGCACCCCCAAGGATCCACTTAGACTAGGTTCTACCTCCTATAATTTCCACCACCTCCCAATAGTCCCTACAGTTGTCAATCCCTCCATAGATTAATTCATTGGTGAGGTTAGCGCCCTCATGATCCATTTACTCACATCCCTAAAACCCCATTTCTGAACATTGCCACACTGGGCAGCAAGTCTTCAACTCTTCTACTTCAAGTTTTCTACTCTTCAAGTAGTTATCAAGCAAAAAACACAAAATTAGAACCCAAACTTCCTGCCCTTAGCACACTTAAACCCATCTCTCTGGCTGTGGTTCTAAAGGCTCAGTCTTGAAAAGCAAAACCCATCCAGGCAGGTGCTCATCTGGGCTGCAGCCTGCATAGGCAGCAGGTGCAGAGTGGCTCTGGAGGAACTGCTGAGTCTCCTAGACTCAGACCTCTTGCTGGGCAGGGAGGACAGCAAGGATCAGACACACAGCGGTACCCTGAGTCAGCACGACCAAGCAACAGCACCAAGGTATCTGCCTAATGAGAGACAGCTGGATTCTTGGGCTGCTTCTGCATTGAATCTCTTTTCATATGTTGTTTCTGTTGAAGAATATACATAAAATCCAGACTCACACAGATATGTATTTGGAAAAGTGGGATGTATTTCAATAGCCTTTTCAGGTAATCATAGATAGTATCTGATTCTACATCAACATATTAAAACGCAGGGTCTGGAGCGGTGGCTCAATGGTTATGGTGCTTGCCTGGCATGCATGAGGATGTGGGTTCAAAACCCAGCACCACATGTACAACAGTGTCAGAGCAATAAAAGCCACATGAAAAACTAAAAAAAAATTGATTATCTCTTTCTCTCACTTTCCCTCTTAAAAAAAAATATATATGTATATATATTAAAATTCAATAAGCAGTAGTCCCTTTGTAGGATCTGAAAACATGCCAATAAACTTTTCTACTCTGTTTTATTAAACTTCATTTGCCTACCTGCACTAAATGTTTCAAGTGGGTTTCTTTGCATGTAGCACATTATTAGGTCTTACTCTTTTATCCAATCTGACGTCTTTTTTTTTTTTGAGAGACAGACATATGATCTATTGGTAAACGCTCATAAGAGATCAGTAACTGCACAAAAGGCATGATAAAAATAATATAGTTTTAAAACTATATTAGTGTTGCAAATTTATAACTAAGAGGCTCAATTTATTACCTTTGATATTGTATTTAGAAATAAACAAAAAGTATAATATTTAAAATCATTCTAGGCATGAATGATGCATGGCCTCATTTCATTCTTCTGTGCTCTTTGCTAAACCTCTGTCTTTTGATAGGTATGTTTAGGAATATAGACTTACTATAAATATTTATATGATTAGGTTTAAATCTACCTTCTTGTTAGTTGCTTTCTATTTGATTTTTTCCTTCCCTCTTTTTCTACCCGCCCTTGGTTTGAGAATTTTAAAATTCCATTTTTATTTACTATCATCTTATCATTTATACCTCTTTCAAACTTGCTTTTTAGTGCTGGGAATTGAACCAAAGGTCTTGTGCGTGCTAAGCAAGTGCTCTACCAGTAAGCCATATCCCCACTTAAAATTTTAATATTTTACTTAAAGTTTGCAAATGTATCTTTTATTAATTATACTCTACCCTCAAATAATATTGTATTTTCACTTTCCATATTTTATACTATGAAAATTGTTATTTGATAAGTATTGTTTAATATTTTACTTTTATAATGTGCTATAGAGTCTTAATAAATGGCTGTTTTTACTATATATAGATAGTCAGTTGTCTTTTAAGTAATTAAAAATAAGAAGAAAAAGTCCTTTACATACACCTTCATCTTCACCTTTTCCAATGTTCTTTATTTCTTAGTGTACCTTTAAGTTTCTTTTTGGTATTTCTGAGGTTCTTTCTGACACCAAATATGTGGTATCTTTGTATACCAGTTGGACTCTCCAATGCCAAATGGATGTCCAACCAACCATTCGATTCAATTCTGACACTAACTCCCAGAATTAGTGTGGACTCCACAGTTTAAAGTATCAGTCCCACAAGACTGTCCCCACTTCAGGCACCAAATGCATATAGGGTGCCAACATTTCTGATCCATTGGCTCCAAATTCAGGATCATTCCATGATAACCCTTGGGTTCTATAATTTGCTAGAACAATTCAGGAAAATACTTTGTGTAAATATTCTGGTTTATTATAAAGGATACAACTCAGGAAGGGTGCACCTAGGGCTGGGTTGTGTGAAACTTCCATGACTTTTCCAGCACCTTAATATGTTCAATCTGGAGGCTCCCTGATTTTTATTCAAGAATTTTTGCAGAGCTCAATTGCCAGCTCTCCCCCCCCACCAGGAGTTTGGGGGTGTGGTTAAATATTTCAATCCTCTAACCACTAGGTCTTTCTAGAGACCAGTCCCATCTTAGAGGCCCCATCTTAACTTACCTCAACAGCACAAACCTAGGTATTACTTTTTTTTTAAGTCTCATTATAGGGGCCGGAGAGGTGGCTCTGTGGTTACAGCGCTTGCCCGGCATGCACAAGTACACAGGTTCAAACCCCAGCACCCACGTACACACAACTAAGTGTCAGAGCAACCAAAGCCATGTGAAAAACTCAATAAAAATTGATTCTCTCTCTCTCTCTCTCTCTCTCTGTCTTTCTCTCTTTAAAAAAACGGGGGGGCTCATTATGAATCACAAGACATTTATGACTTAGAATATTCAAAGTCTTTTAGGAGCTGTGTGCTAAGAATGGGAAAAAATAGTAAACATATTTTTTTTTTATCATACCACAACTCCGTATTTCTTTTGCTGGAACTTCTTTTATCATTTCTTATGAAGAAGGTCTGCTAGCAGATCTCTCTCTCTCTCTCTCTCTCTCTTGTCTGAAAAGTGTTCATTTTTCTTTATTTTGGTAGAATATTTTTAGTGGGTATAAAAAGTTAGTTCTGGGAGCTGGAGCAGTGGCTCAGAGGTTATGGCGCTTGTCCGGCATGCCCATGTACATGGATTCAAACCTCAGCACCCATGCACACAGCTAAGTGTTGGAGCAATGAAAGCCACATGCAAAACTAAATAAAAATTGATTCTCTCTCTCTCTCTCTCTCTCTCACTGTCCTCCTCTCTTAAAAAAAAAAAAACGAGGTCAATATCCTCCAGGCATGTACCATTTTTCAAACCCCAGCACCCACATACACAACTGAGTGTTGGAGCAATGAGGGCCTTGTGGAAAACTCAATAAAGATTGATTCTCTCTCTCTCTCTCTCTCTCACTGTCCTTCTCTAAAGAAAAAAAAAACACCTCACTGCAGGTCCATAGAAGCTCTTCCCGAGTTTACAGTTTCCAAGGTTCTATACTCTTACACCAACACTCAGGGTTCCAGCAATTTGCTAAAATGTCAGCCAGTTTTTTTCTCTCTTACATGGTACCTAGAGTGTCTTCTTATAGTGCTATGCTACAGGTGAACTAGAATTCAAATTCCTTCATTCTTTGGAGGAACCTGTTCTTCCTTAAAGTTTGGACTACTTACTTGCTTTTCAACAGGCTCAAGAAAAATTTTACAGTTTCCCTACCTGTTTTTCATTGTTGATTTTTTTTTTTTTTTAGTGTCAGAAAAATGCTGTTTCTCCCTTTGTATACCCTATGTGGAATCAGAACCGCTTTGAAAGATCTGTCTTTGCACTTTGAATAGGTTTTGTAACCTCATGCATTAGTCATTTGGAAAACGTTAGTTTACTAAGTCACGCAAAACTTCCAAACATCAGTTTTATTATACACTACAAAAAAGCACATACCTTAGCATCACCACTGATATTTAACATCATCAGGAAAGTCTTTAAATATTGAGAAGCTGTCAAGCTCATAGTAGCAGATACAAGATTTCCCAAAATTCTAATGTTCAACTTGAAAGCTTGAATTTTATCATGGCAACATGTACTGCCAATTGTTTTCCTTGAAGTGACAAGCTCCTTTTGTTTAGGAAAATGTGGGTTAAATAACCAAGGCTGAATGGCCGTAGTTTAATGGGTCAAGCCTATCTTCCACATAAAAATAGCATTCTGGGGGATATAGCTCAGTGGTAGAGCTCTTTCCTAGCACAGACAAAAAAATGCTCAAGGCCTGGGTTCAATTCTCAGCACCGCAAGTAAAAACAAAACAAAAACAAAAATAGTGTTCCATGCAAAAAAGAAACTAGTTCAGTTCTCAACTCAAACAACTGCACCAGTGCTCAACCTGGAGCCATCTTAGTCAGAGTGCAGTGGGATTGCTTCCTGTGTGTCCCCCATTTGTTGCACATCCTTGAAAATATATACTTAAGGATTACATTTTAATAAATATAGTTTGTGTTGCTTCTTTAGGGACATTCTTTTTTTAATTTATTTTTATTAGTGCATTATAGTTGTACATAATGATGGGATTTGTTGTCACATATTCCTAGATGCACACAATACAGCAATACAATTTGGTTAACATTCCCCCACCTCGCTGCACCCCTCCAACTCCCCCCACACACCCCCTATTCCTTGCCTCTCTTCTGGGTCCTATATTTTTCCTAAAATACCCAAGTACAGTGACATGATTCTTATATCTATGAAGAGCATTTTTTATTACATGACTATAGTATATGTAGTGACATACTTATAAATGCTTGGAATGTACTTTGCTTTATCTCAGTCCCCACATTTCCCTTTCTCCTCCCTTCCTATCATCTTTAGGGACACTCTTAAGTAAAAGTATATATTTAACAGTAAATGGGGCTGGAGCGCTGGCTCGGCGGTTACGGTGCTTGAGCAGCATGCTCAAGTACACGGGTTCAAACCCCAGCACCCACGTGCACAATTAAGTGTCAGAGCAACGAAAGCCATGTGAAAATCTCAATAAAAATTGATTCTCTCTCTCTCACTGTCCTCTCCAAAAAAAAAAAAAAAAAAACAATAATCGACAATGAAGATTACAAGGACTACTAGTACAGCCAGGTGCTCCTGACTAATTATTGCCAAGACGGTTTTACCTACAACTGTTTTTGCTCCGTCAGAACAAATGCTGAAGGGGTTTAAAAAGCAACAATATGTTAATGTTACTTTAAGTAATTATAAGTCGTGAAATAGTTCTTACCTTGCAGACTATTGAAAGAATCTCACAGACACTCGGAGGTCTATAGATCACGTGTTTTAAGAATTGCAGTAACGTTTGGCATAGTGCATAGCACAAAACAGGAATTCAATAAACAATTATTGAATAAATGAATGAATTAATAGATATGCTTTATCTATTTTATTTTTCAAAATAAAGATAGGTTTATTTCTATCATTTCCATGAGAGAGACACTTCTCTCTCTCTTTTTTTTTTAAATAGAGAGGGACAGTGAGAGAGACAGATTAAGAGAGAAACAACTTTATTTAGTTTTTCACATGGCCTTAGTTGCTCCAACACTCAGTTGCATACGTGGTGCTGGGGTTTGAACCTGGGTGCTCCTGCTTGCCAGGCAAGCGCCAAAACTGCTGAGCCACCACTCCAGCCCCAGAGAGACACTTCTCTAAGAAACAAAAGTATCTTGACCCAACATGCTATTTCCAGTTGGATGGGGGTTGGGTGATGTATATCTGGGAATCTTTCCATAGACATTTCTTGTTAATATATCTCATGGTTCACTCCAAAATGAGATGGGACTATGACCCATGCCTGGCTAGTTATTGTAGTTCCCATGAAAGACTAATAATTGGGAAGCAGACTTTATAAGTCAGCCAAGCTATGGATTACCACCCCTAACTGATCATCAGAACTACCTGGGGGAGATTTTTTTTTAAGAAAAATTTAAAACAAACAGAAAACATAGAACAGCATGATGATGAACCCTCACATGTCATCCACTTTCACCAACAGTCAACTCATGGTCAATTATATGTCATCTGTGCCTCTACCTACTGCCTGTTCCCCTAGACATTTGGAAGCAAATCCCCTACATTAGATCATTGCACCCAACAATATTTCAACATGTGTCTCCAAATGAAAAATAGATTTTGTAAAAATGTAACCAAAATACCATTAGCATATCTAAAAAAATAATTATCCTAAATGCTTTGTTGTTGTTGTTGCTGTGGTAAGAGTACAACACAAGATCTACCTTCTGTCGAATTATAAATGTACGTTGTTAACGAGGCACAATATTGTACAGCAGATCTCTAGAGTTAATCATCCTGAAGAACTGAAACGCTGCACCCACTGAACAGCAACTTCCCATTTCCCCTCCCCTGTCAACTACCATTCTCTCTGCCTCTATGTGTCTGAATATTTTAGATACTTCATGCAAGTGGAATCATGCAATATTTATCCTTCCATTACTGGCTTATTTCATTTAGCATGATGTCTTCATGTTTCATCCGTGTTGTTGCACATCACAGGATTTCCTTCTTTTTTAAGTTTGAATAATATTAGTTATATATATATAAAGTTATAATAAATAATAAATAAAAAATATTTAGTTATATGTATAAAGAAAAATGTGATATACATATGTATATCACATTTTTCTTTATACATTCATCTTGCAATAAATATTTGCATTGTTATGACATCTTGGTTATTGTAAAATGTTGCAATGAACCTGTGGGTACAAAAAGGCCTCAGAAGCATTGGTTTCAATTCCTTTGGTAAGTACCCAGAAGTGGGATTGATAGATCGTATGGTAGTAATATTTTGAATTTTCAAAAGAACCTCCATTTGCAAAGGAACCATACCATTTTCCCTAGCAACTGCAGCATTTTACATTCTAACCAACAATGTACAGGGTAGGGTTCCAATCTCTCTACATGCTGGCCAACACTTGTCTTTTGTTTGTTTAGTTTATTTTTATTAGTTCCTTATAGATCTACATAATGATGGGATTTGTCGTCACATATTCCTAGATACACACAATACAGCAATACAATTTGGTCAATACCTCCCCCCTGCATCCCTCTACCTCCTTCCTCCCACCTTTCCCCAATCCCTTGTCTCTCTTCTGGGTTCTATATTGTCCTAAAAAATCCAGGTACAGTTTCATAATTCTTATACCTGTTAAGAATATTTTTTTATGTACATGACCATAGTATATACAGAGGCATACTTATAAATGCTTGAATGTACCTTTGTTTATTGTTTTTTTGATAATAGTTATCCTGGCAGCTGTGAGATAATATGCCTTCGTGGTTTTGACTTGCTTTTTCCTGGTGACTTAGTGATGCTGAGAATCTTTTCATATACCTGCTGGTCATTAGTAATGTCTTAAAGTGAAACCATAGGAAAAATCTGAAAAAATGTTCTAGCTTCTCTTGCTTTTAAAATCAGTAGGGCTGGGGATGTAGCTCAGAGGTACAACGCTTGTCTAGCATGTGCAAGGCTCCGAGTTTAATCCTCATCACTGCAGAAAAGAAAAGCTCTTGCCCAACCCCAACCCAAGCTCCAGAATGGCTGAACCGTGGTCTTTTTGGTTGAAGTGGTTCTTCCATGGCAAGATATGGACCTTGGACCACAACCCCCAGTGCTAGTCTCAGATCCTAATTTCCAAAGGATATTTCCACACTATTTTCTGTGCTTTGAATGTTCATCCTTAAGCCACTCCCCAAATTTGTCCCCCTGGAGCTCTCAAGCTTTTGAAATCTGTTTCCCCTACTCCTTAATTGCCTTGTGAAATTTTGAAGATGTCCCTTTGGCCTTGGAGATGTTTTCCTTTGGTCTTGTCAAGATTCAGACCACTCTCTGCTCTGGGATCTTAAACAAGGCTGCATTTGTCCCTGTGGGCTACACAGGCATGTAAATTGGGGGAGGCATAGGTGTAAATGAGGCAAAACTGGCCATGAACTGATATAATTGAAGCCAGGGATGGGCACAGGGAAGGACGTACACTATTCTGTCTACTCTAACATATGTTTATATTTTCCAACATAAAAAAAGTAGAGGGGGCTGGGCTGGAGAGGTGGCTCAGCAGTAGGGCGCTTGCCTGGCATGCATAAGGACCTGGGCTCTATTCCCAGCATCACATATATAACTAAGTTGAGGAAAAAACAAAAGCTGGATAAAAAAATAAAGTTACCTTCATCCCCCCTCCCTCTTTCTCTATCATCTCTCTCCCTCTCTTTAAAAAATAAAAATAAATAAATTTTAAAAGTAGAGGAAAAAGAATGAGTGTATGGGATGGATTGAGCCCTGTGCCATATACCATGGGTGATAAAGTGAATGCAGAATAAAGGCTAGCCACCCTTCGAGAAACTGTTTTTTTAAAAGCAAACCAGGATCTCATAGATTAATGAGGCCCTAGGCTGCTGCCTGTAACTAGGCTCAGAAAGAGCCTAACTTCCCCAGAATTACACACCCTTGGCCTCCTTCCCAGGTTATTACCAGTGTAGTCAAATCATTTGTGGGGCAACTGCTCAGTGCCAAGGTCAGGATTTAATAGGCTCCACGGCCAAATGCTACAATTGATACATCAGTCTTCCTCCCAAGGAACTACTTATTATTTTTTCATTACTTACAGTGATTATTTCATTGATAATAATCATATCAGATTTTTTTATCTCAGGTATGGAAACATACTGACACTGTGCTGCTTTCTAGAGAAAGCAAAATTAACCTGATGAATTATACTTCCTTGCACCGATCTATAAGGGATGACCTCATATTTTTCTAATTTGTCTTTCTCTTTTTGTTTCACTCTCTCTTCAACGATACAAGTGGCCAAGCAGTATTGCTCATTATTTACATGCAAACCAGGACTCCAGGGTTATAGTCATCCATTCTCAGGAGGAAATGAGGTCGATGTTCTCTTTTGCCAGCTGCATATATTATTGACCTGGTGGCCCTCCCAACCCTAAGGGCCTCCTGGTCTGGCCTCCCTGTAAATGTACCCAGGCATTGTCGCTACATATGCCATATATCATCATGATGTAAAAACAACTTCAGGGACTGAAAAATTGCTTCTCCTAGCTTCCCTCTAGTCCCTCTGAACTATGCTGGGCCTTTGCTGTGGGTCTCATCTGGCTCCAGCAGGCAAGCAGGACCTAACTCAGCATAGGAGGAGCAGTTAGCGGCAAAAGCAGTTAAAAGAATCCCATTTCACAAAGCACAAAACTTAGCCTCTAAAATTTGAAGAACCAGGAAACCTGGAGGGGAACAACTTGCCCCCTACCCATTTTTAAGGCCTGCACAATTTTTTTCTCTTTTTCAAAATTCACAAGTTATAGAAATTGTACTCTATGGTACTTGTTCAGTATAATTTTCTTCTTTTTCCAAGGGAAGATCTTTTTTCTTGTAATTTTTTAAATTACAAGGTATTACATGATCATAAGAAAGAATTTTTTAAAAATACATGCAGAGGGCGGGGGTTCTAAGTCAGTGGCAGAGCTCTTACCTAGCATGGGTGAAGCACTGGGTTCTATCTCAGGACCGAATAAAAATAAATAAGTAAAATAAGGGCATTGTATCCATCTACAACTAAAATATTTTTTTAAAAAAATTACAAGCAGAGGAGCTGGAGCAGTTGCTCAGCAGTTACAGTGCTCGCGTAGCATGCATGAGGACACGGGTTGGAACCCCAGCACCAGGCACACATCAAAGTGTTGATGCAACAAAAGCCACATGAAAAACTAAATAAAAATGATCCTCTCTTTCTGTCTCACTGTCCCTGTCTCTTTTATTCTTTTTTTTTTATTTGTTTGACATAGTCTTACAGATTGGAGGGAATTATTATATATTCATGCATATGTGAATATTGATTGACAGAGTGAGATAGTAAGTTAAGGCCGATCCTAGTCCAGGATCTACCCCACTTCATCCATTCCCCGAACTTCTGTCTCCTCTGTCCCCCTCTCTTTAAAAAAAAAAAAAGAAAGGACAAGCAGGAAAAAAACATAAAGAAATCTTGAATTCCATGCACTCAGAGAAAAGACACTGACATCCTCCCTACCTAGATCCTTCCAAATCCCTTTATTCCATTCATTTATTCCTGTAACCAAGGTGTATGGAACTACTAATATGTTCCAGGAGCCTTGCAAGCATTTAGTATAAAGTCTCAAAAATAATAAGAGAATAACCAAGTAGAGACACAGAACTAAACTATTATACCCCAATTTTTTCCATCCATATACGTAGACATATTTTTTTAACCAAAAGTGGAAGTATATCATAAAACTGTTAACCTTATTGCCCAAATATTTTCATGTCTATATATGTCATTTCAGAACAATAACAGAAAAAGATTCTAAAACCAAACCTTAACAAGAATTGTATAAAAACCTACATGAAGAAAAGCAAATAATTTTTTGCCAAATATCATTAAATAAAAACACAAAAATTAAGACAAAAATCCTATGGCATATGACTCAATGCTGTCAAACTGTGATTTTCTACAGATTAATCTACATATTTGATGCAATCCCAACAAAATCCACATAGAATTTGTTATGCATTTGTTAATATTCTTGAGTTCATTTGGAAGAGTAAATGCCAAGAATAAAAAATTTGTATAAAGTGTAACTGGGATTACTCTGCCTGAAGATACCAAAATGTAGTTGAAGACATCAGCAGTCAAACAACATAGTATTGACACAATGCTGAGAGATCAGTGGAATAGAACAAAAATTCTAGAAACAACACTTAATTAAAATCTAGTTTAAGTATGGCATATCAAATTAAAAAGGAAGTAATGGAGTATTTGATAAACACTGTTGGAATAATTACCTATTGTTTTGGGAAAGAATCTTATACTTAACTCAAAATAATAACCCAAAAATAGGGCTGGGGGTATAGCTCAATGATAGAGCACTTGTGCGTGAGGCCCTGTGTTGGATCTCTAGTGCCACAGAAACAAAATCAAAAACAAGTGTCAGATGATGTATAGACCCAGAACAAAAAAACCATGATAACATAGCAGAAGACAATATGATAGATTTTAATAGTTTTTTAATGGGGCAATATTCTTAGGCAAAAGTAAAATCATAAAGAAAAATATTAGCAGATTTGACCATGCAAATATATTAAACTTCTCTCCAGTAAAAGATACTGAAAAAAAGTTTAAAAGAAACCTCAGAATCAAACAAACTATGTGCAATAATTTTAACAGAAAAAAATTAACATCTAACCATTAGGGACTGGAGCGGTGGCTCAGCGGTTATGGTGCCTGCCTGGCATGTGTGAGAATGCAAGTTCGAACCCCAACACCATGTACACAAAAAGTCTCAGAAAGCCACATGAAAAACTAAATAAAATTGATTTTCTCTCTCTCTCTCACTGTCCCTCCCTCTTAAAAAAAAATCTAACCATTATATGAGAATCTCCTACAAATAATCAGGAAAAGACAAAATACTTTTTATAAAAGGGAACAAAGAATGTGAAGGAGCACGCACAGAGGAAAAAGAAATGGCCAATGCACATATGGAAAAGTATTCACTCTTTAGTGCTCAGAGAAATTTAAATAGACATTGTATTTCATTAATTAGATAATAAATGTCTTTTTTATACCAGGGATTGAACCCAGGGGCATTCAACCACTGAGTCACATCCCCTTGAGACAGGGCCTTGCTAAATTGCTGAGGCTGGCTTTGAACTTGCTTCACCCTCCCAAGCCACTGGGATTATAGGCGTGCACCACTGCTCTTGTCAATAATCAAATATTTTAACATTCAGTGTTGAAAATACGAGGAAAAACAGGTGCTTATAAACTGCTGGTAAGAATGTGAATCAGCATAACTTTGGGTGAGCCTAATTTAGGAATAGGTTTTAAAAGTTTAAAAAAGTAAACCCTTTGATGCAATTCTTCTAAAAATAGATCTTATCAGATTTTTTTAAATGAACTCAACTTTTCTTAAAATAGTTCACTTTGATAAATGTCCATCTGTAGGGAGCTTGTTAAATAAAGTACATAAACTTATAAACTCTATCAGTCAGCTATATACAGCTGCTTAAAAAAACACCCCCAAAACCAGTCATCTATTCTGTCTACTGATCTGTGGGTTGACTGTGAGTTACCCCATCCAGGGTATGCACAGTGGAGTGACACTGCTTCAAATTTCAGGTCCAATCAGGCTGTTCTCTTTACTTTGTGTTGGCTCCTGGCCAGGCCACAGGTGTTGTCGTATTTTAGTTCTTTGGAAAGATAAGTAAAATTGATAAACATGTAGTTAGACTGATGAAGAGTACAAGAGAAAAATGGACAAATTCCTTGAAAATATACAACTTGCCAAAATTTATGTAAGATGCAACCAAATCTAAAATGTTCTACATAGCTATTAATGAAACCAAACTGATAGTTAAAAACACGCCAACAGAGAGAACTCCAGGCCCAAATGGCTTCATTGGTGAATCCTGTACTATACTTTAAGGAAGAGATTGTACCAATTTAACATAATCCTTCCACCAACTACTTAGAAGAAGAGGGAACTTGTCCCAACTGGTTTTACAAAACCAGAAAATCTAACACTAAAATTTGACAAGGATATTTAATATTTAAAAATCAATATAATTAACCATGTTAACAATGTAAAGCAGAAAGACCTGCTCTTAATGAAGAAAACATTTAACAAATTCTAACATTTTTTTAAGAGAGAGGAACAGTGAGAGAGAGAGAGAGAGAGAATAACAGAATCAATTTTATTTAGTTTTTCATGTGGCCTTCGTTGCTCGGAGACACTGCTGTGTATGTGGTGCTGGGGTTTGAACCTGTGTACTTGCCAGGCAAGTGCTGTAACCACTGAGCCACCACTCCAGCCCCCTCTAATATGTTTTTAGGATAAAACAAACAAACAAAAACCTTAGCAACTAGAAATAGAAGAGAACAAAGGTACCTTCCAAAAGCCTACAGTTAAAACCATTCTAGTCGGGCATGGTAGTGCACATCTGCAATCCCAGGGGCTCAGGAGGTTGAGGCAGGAGGATTGCAAGTTCAAACCCAGGCTAAGGAACTTAGCAAGACCCTGTCTCAAAATAAAAAATAAAAAGGTCTGGGGATGTGGCTCAGTGGTTACTTGAGTTCAATGTAGAGCACCAAAAAAAAAAAAAAAATCTTGATGTTGAAATAAATGAATGCTTTTCCCCAAGATTGACAAAGAGATGGGAATGCTTGTTCCTAACACTTATTTAATATTGTCCTGGAGCTCTAGCCATTGCAATAAATTAGAAAACAAACAAAAATTGAATAAAGTTAAAAAAGCAATAAAAATAAGATAAAATACACAAGAATGGGAAAGGAGGAGTCTCTTTGAAATTATGTGACTATTTACATTTAAAAGTCTAAATAATCTACAAAACAATTGTTAGGACTAATAAGGGAATTAAACAATGTGCATCAACATAAAATGGAGCAGACTGAACAAAATATATGCAAGCCTTCTACACTGAAAGCTGCAGAATATTGCCAAGAGAAATTAATACCTCAATAAGCCGAGAAATATGCCATATTTATGGATTGGAATTTTCACTATTGTTGAAATGTTAATTCTCTACAGATTTATCTCTAGATTTTTTTTTTAAAGATCGAGGGACAGTGAAAGAGGAGAAACAGAGAGAAACAATTTTTATTTAGTTTTTCATGTGGCTTTCGTTGCTTCAACACTTGGTTGTATACATGGTGCTAGGATTTGAACCTGCGTCCACACATGTGCATGCCAGGCAAAAGCTGTAACCGCTGAGCCACTGCTCCAGCCCCTTATCTCTAGATTAAAAGCAACCTTAGTAAAAATTCCAGTGGAATTTTTTTCATAGTATTTGACAAACTAACTCTAAAACATATGTGGAAGTATAAATGACCTGCAATAGTTAAAACAGTTCTTTTAAAAAGGAAACAAAGTGAACCAGGAAATGAATGAACTTGAAAAGTTAGAGTCCCTCAAGTACTTCTAGATAAGAATGAAGACTTTGATTTCAGCCTTATGAGATGCTAAATAAATGACCCAGTTGATCCACACTATATCCAGAATTTTGACCTACATAACTGTGAGATAATAAAATAAGTGGGTATCATTTTAAGCATTAAACTGGTAATATGTTAAAACATTGACAGACAACCCATCTATGACCACGCGAATAGACTGATACATAAATGTTCATTGTTTTTTCACACCTAGTCAAAAAACTGGAAATGATATAAATACAAAAACAATTAGTGAACTGATAAATAAAATATGGTATATATCCATACAATGGAAAACTACTTCCTGACATATATGAATGATCCACATATATAACTATAAAAAAATGAGGCTGACTGAAAGATTCCAGGCCTTCAAGAATCTGTAATTCCACTTATTTAAAATCTAGAACATACAAACAAATCTCTGGCAACAGAAAATAGATCAAGGGTTGCTAGAGCCAGGGGCAGAGGGAGGGAGCTGGAGGGACTGCAGAGGGGCACTGAAGAAATTTGGGGAATTATGGAAATGTTCTGCCTCACTGCACTTGCTTTCAGGAGTGCACACATCTGCCAAACTCATCAAAGTCTACACTTTAAATGGATGCAGTTTTTGTATGGAAATTAAACCTCAATTAACTTGATTAAAAAAATAAAATTCAAAGGCATCGAGGGGTGCCTTTCAGGAGTTAGGCATAAAATTTTTGATAGAATGAGTTTCCCTTTACTTTGATTGGAATTACGCTAAATCCATAGACTAATCCAAGGGGAATGACCATTATTCCAATAATAAGTCTTTCCATTTGGGGACACAGTAGGTCTTTTCCTACACTCTGGGACATTCTAAACAGCATGTTCCTTAAGAATTTGATAGATCTCAGGGTTGGGGATTTAGCTCAGTGGCAGAGCGCTTGCCTAGCACATGCAAGGCCCCAAGTTGAATCCTCAGCCCTGAAAACAAAAAAATTGATAGATCTCATCCATTAAGTAATCTGGACTGGGTGCCGGAGGAAGTGGACGGGTGGTAACCAGAAGGGTCATCGGTTTTTATGGTTAATAAAAGGGTGGAGTTCATAATCAAATACCAATTATTCCCAGGCACCACTCTTCTAAATAATCTCAAAATGAATGGTATCCATTCAGTTTTTGATTCTGCATCCTTTTCAATTAAAAAATTTACCAATGCTGTAGCAAATGATTTTAGCCAATGCTAAAATGGCCTACCTCCATATGTCCGTAGCCCAAATCTGAGCTCACTGACAGCTGAGGTGGACATTTCCATACAAGTTGACAGCTCCCCACCTCCACCTTTTGCTAGCTCCATGGAAGTATGCATAGCTAGCTTGGAGGGCAGTGTGGAAGTGCCAAGGAGTCAACAGGGCAACTCAACCAAAATGAGACAGAGGTGGGGGGCAAATATCCCCGCTTCTCCATCCCTAGACTGGATAAAGTGGATGCAATCTACATAATCTCTCAAAGAGTCCTATGGAGTGAAGTAAGCTAAACATTAAAGCATCCCAACTTCACTTCCTCACCCACTCTCTCATGCTTCCTGAAATCACCTCCCAAATAAACCACCTGCACCCAAGTCTTATCTCAGGTTTGCTGTTAGGGAATCCCAAATAAAGATGCGTCACCAACATCCTTGTTCTATTTCACTGTGTTCATAACAAAACTTACACAAAAATAGGCATTTTTAAGGATAAGTTTGAGGTGAAATAAACAATATTTAAAATGAATCACTAACAGCACGACCCTTTCACTCTTACCCAAATATTAATTATGATATTCTTCGTGAGCGGCAATGTGATTAAATATGCTACATCATTTTTGAAAATCTTGATTAAACATTTTGTGATGTGGCAACTTGAAAGCCTGGTTCCAAATTCATTTTATTTTGATACTTGGTTTAATGGTTTTGATAACTAAACAGGCACTTCAGAAAGATATGTGGATCCAGATGGAGAACGGATCTCACTAAATCAGGACACTCACTCTCCAGTGACTACGCACCGTGATCAACTCCTCAACTCTGCAAAGATTGTGGTTAAAATCCAGCCAGACAGTATGAGTCTCCCCTGATGTCAGTCTTCTTGATCACTGATTGCAAAGAGTTGTATTTTTATGTGTTTGATAAATAGAATCCAAGCCTACCAAAATGGTGTATTTTGGAAGCCCAGTTAGACAGGTGTTATGTATTTGCTGAAGTTGATCAAACTCCATTTAAAATGGTGCTTGTTATTATGATTTGATATTGGATGGAGACTCCACAGCTAATAAATAAACTTCAAGATGTTCCCAGGGAAATCTATGAGGACCAAAGCTTCCAGGGAAATTCTGTCAGTTGCCAAAATGGTTCTCTCTTGTCTTGAGTGAAGCAGAGTGTTCAGCTTTTGGGACTAGGGAGGCCTTGCAAAGCATAGATAAGGCTGGACTATTGGGGGAGTCTAAGGCAGAAATAAATCATCCTTCCAGGTATGTCTCCGATGACACCCTGCTTCCCCTTGATGGTGTCAGTTGCCCTGATCCTGGGACCTGCCTTGCCTCATGGATCCACCCAGGACCCCCAGTGGCAGAGGGGAGAGACCTGGGTTGCATTTAGAATAGGTGGAGGCCTGCCAAACATGGGGCAGGAGGCACTGCAGAGTAATTTCTGCTGCATGACAGAAACCCAAACCTACAAAACAAAACTCTGAAAGCTGCACCTGCTCTCTTACCACCTTCTCCTCCTCAGCTTCCTGGAAGGAAAAAGTGGGACTTCCTTATGGGCATGCCAGCTCTCACTGCAGCAAAGCCTGGGGAGATAGGATGCTGCCCCAGTTTCAGGAGAAACTTTGCTTGACGTGAAATACTACCTGGACTGGGTGAAGTGGTGTGCACCTGTAATTCCAGTGGCTTGGGAGGCTGAGGCAGGAGTATTGCAAGTGCAAAGCCAGCCTCAGCAACTTAGTGAGGCCCTAAGCAACTTGTCAAAACCCTGTCTCAAAATAAAAAGTTAAACAGGCTGGGGATGTTCAGATGGTTAAGTGCCCATGGGTTCAATCTCTGGTACCATTCCTCCCCTAAAGAAAAAGAACAGGACTGCTACCCTGGTCTCATCAGTGCAGGCTCCTTACTTCTCAACAAAAATGAAAGCCTGTTTGGGCCTGATTGCTGGCAGAGAGAAGCCCGCTCATCTGCTTTGGATCCTATAAGACTGAAAGAGCAGGATCACATTGTCTGAAACTCAGGTTACTCATTATTACGTCCATTTCACAGACAGAGGCACTGAGATTAAGCTGCTTACCTGAACCCCAGGGCAGCCATGCCTCCTGCAGGAGGCCCACTCTTGGGAGAGAGGAGAATCCAAGTAATGCACATGGAATGTCTAGTAACTAAGGAAATGGAAATTAAATCAATGGTGAGATGCTACTTCACACCTACAAGATAAGAAAAAGAAGACTATTTACTAAACCAAATGTTGGAGAAGATGTGGGGAAGCGAGAACTCTTACCCACTATGGTAGGAATGCAAAGTTGAAAATGATATTGTCTTACAGATATATGTACTCCAGAGAAAGTTTCAAGGATACACGTAGAAGGACAATTACTGACTGGAAATCACCAAAATGCCTATCTTTAGGCAATGGATACGTTATAGTAGATTGTCTGCTACTTCCTGCTTTTTTTTTTTTTAAGTTTAAGGCAGCCAGAAATAGTGATGCATGCCTGTAATCTCAGTGGCTTAGGAGGCTGAGGCAGGAGGATCACAAGTTCAAAGCCAACCTCAGCAACTTAGTGAGTCCCTAAGTGACTTAGCAACACCCTATCTCAAAGTAAAAAATATAAAGGGCTGTGGATATGGCTCAGTGGTTGAGCACCCCTGGGTTCAATCTCTGGTGCCAAAAAAAAGTTTAAGGTAGAAATGACCAAACTAATTTAACTGATGTTTATTACTTTATTTTTATAATCCAATGTTTCAACTTATTCAAAAGTACACATAGGACTGGAGTGGTGGCTCAGTGGTTATGGCGGGTTCATAGCCCAGCACCACATGCACAGTGAAGTGTTGGAGCAATGAAAACCACATGAAAAAAACTAAATAAAATTAATTCTCTCTCTCTCTCTCTCTCTCACCGTCTCTCCTCTCTCTCTTAAAGAAAAAAAAAAAAAACAGTACATGTAGTAGTTTGTCAAAGTTAAGCGTAGGCTGCTATAGAAATGCACCAAGACAAGCTCATGTACTAGACCCACCAAAGTCAAAGCAACACATAATCTAGGGGAATCATAGATATGTGGTGAGGGGGGAGAGGGAGGGATGATAGGGAGAGATCTGAGGAGGAAAATCAATAATGTAGCTTACTCTTTATATCCCAGAAGCCAAATAATACTTATGCATTCATTTAATTCTACAAAATGCATAATATTACATGCATGTATATATACACATATGCACAAACTATACCTGTTATGGGGGAAATATAGATGAGTCAAGAGACTGAGGTGTGGGTGATGTGCTGGTGATTCTGGATTAGGATCAGGAGCATATCATATTGGTACTACCTATGCATTTATGATTGTACAAAAACTCAACTCCTCAATAAAATAAAAATTTAAAAAAGGAAGCAAGGCAAACAGCCCAGGAACCTTGGTCATGTACTGATCCATGTCTAAATCTCAACTGGAACTTGGTTTGAGTTGTCCCTCCAACAAACCCTTCCTGAGGTGCCAGGAGGTGGAAGGGATAGGCCCACTCCTTGTCTGCCCTTGGGGGCTCATGATCTGATGGAGGACCTAGGTCGCAGACATGCACCAAGGTAAAGGGTATTGCCCTCTCTCTGTGGTTAGAAGAGATGGCTTCAACATCATTCCCAGCCCCATGTTTTGTGAGGAGTTCAATGCACTTGATGCAAATTCCCTGGCTCATCTCTGTCTGAGGTTCTCAGTTTCTGCTAAAATCATGTATTTAAATCTACATCTTCAGTCCAGGCCTTTATCTCTGATGTTACATCTACCAAAATATGGAAACATCCCCTATGACTAGAGTTCCCCTTTATACTCCAGTGTACAGAAAGCCAGTCATGCGATACCTACAAGAATAATGCCACAGGATTCTAAACAGAGTCAGGACTGACTGAACTAGGAGGAAGTGAGATTGGAAATGAGCCTTGGAGAAGAAATGATGGAGATGGAGAATCCCAGACAGTGTGAAAGGTTACTGGGGGACTAGCAGTTTGAGGGATGCAGCAAAAACAGTGGAACTAGAGCTACAGAGGTCGGCTGTGGCTGGCCCACAGAAAACCTTTAACACCAGCAAAAAGGGAATCCCTGCTGGAAGGACCATCCGAGCAAGGAGTTTGTTTCCAGTACTAGTTAGGCACACAAGCTTGCTAAAATGTATCAACCTCTGTGCAGCCATGATCCTTCATCCAGCCACATGGGCCATGGATCCTCTCACCTGCAGGGTGACCATACTCTGGCCACCCTTCACTGAGCACAAAGGGATGCATTAGGGCAAACACATAGTCCTGTCGGTCCTTCAGGTGCAAGACTGGGGATGTAGCTCAGTGGTACAGCACTTGCCTATTGCACATGAAGCCTGGGTTCCATGCCCAGCCCTGGCAGGGGAAGGGTGGGAAGGGACCAGGAGGAGATTTCTCTCCAGGCTCCCATCAACTTGCTGTTTTGCATTATTTAAGCTGCAGAAACTGAAAGATTGTATATGACTGCCAACACCACCTGTGGCCCTGTCCTTGGGTTGCTGAGGTTCTATTTTGCTTTGCTTTTGTTTTTTTCTTTTATTAGCAAGAACTCCGTTGGTTGCAAATGACAGAAAACACAACTCATAGAAACTAAAGGAAAAAAAATAAAAGAGGAGGAAAGATTTATCAGCTCAGGTAACTGGAAATTTCCATGAAGATCAGGATTCAGGAGCTTAATCAATATCTTTAAAACTTGGTCCTCTACCCTACCCTACCCTACCCTCTGTGTTGGCTTCAATCTCAGGGAAGTTTTCTCCATGTGGTGGCCCTGATCTTTCCTTCTCAGGAGACCTCAGCAGGAAAAGACCAGCAAAACCTAATGGTGATGCCCTGCTCATGTGCCCACCTGTGAGTCCTCAGGGACTCGGAATGGGGTGCACTGTTGGCAGGCCTGGGTCACATGCCCATTGTGAATCGTGGGGTGGAATAGCTTCCCATCCTGAGACCGTGGAGACTGAAAGTGGAAACAGAGGGTTTCTTCAAGGACAAGTGAACATTATACAGAGAGATCTACAGATTCAATGCAATCCCTATCAAATATCAGTGACATCGTTCACAGAAAAAAGATCCAAAAATTTGTATGGAAGCACCAAAGACCCCAAATAAACAAAGCAATTTTAAGTTAAAAGAACGTAGCTGGAGGCATCTTACTCACTGACTTCAAAATATACTACAAACCTACAGCAATGAATGTGGCATGATATAGATAAACAAAAACAAAAACATGTACACCATGGAACAGAAGAGAGAGCCCAGAAATAAATCCACATATTTACAGTCAACGGATTTTCAACAAAGTTGCCGAGAACATACAATGTATCTCTTCAACAAATAGTATTGGAAAAGCTGGATGTTCACTTGCAGAAGAATGACCTTGGCTCTCATTATATAAAAAATCAATTCACGGCTTGGGAGGCTGAGGTAGGAGGATTGCAAGTTCGAGGTGAGCCTCAGCAACTTAGCGAAGCCTTAAGCAACTTAGTGAGACTCTGTCTCAAAATAAACAATAAAAAGGGCTGGGGTGTGACTTAGTGGATGAGTGCCCCTGGGATCAATCCCCAGTAACCCCCTGCCCAAATAAACTCAAATTACATTAAAAACTTACAAGATTTGAAACGATGAAACTATGAGAAGACAGAGGGGAAATCTCCATGACACTGGTCTAGGCTCATATTTATTTTTATATAAGCCCTCAAAAGCACAGGCAACACCCATCATTATGTATAACTATAATGCACCAATTAAAAGTGTAGGAAAAATAAGAATAAAAAAGTACAGGCAACAAAAGCAAAAATAGACAAATGGGATTATATAAATCCCTCATTTTAGAGATGAGGTCTCACTAGGTTGCCCAGAATGGCCTCAACCTCCTGGGCTCAAGCAACCTCTTGCCTCAGCCTCACAAATAGCTAAGATAATAGGCAAGCATTACCAATGCTCATCAAAGAGAGGATCTTGAATGGTCTATAAATAAATAAAATTAAGGAGATGGATATGCTAATTACCCTGATTTGGTTATTTCACAATGTATACATGTATTCAAACATCATGTTGCACCCCTCCCAAATATGTATAATTACTGCCTATGAATCAAAAATAAAAGGGGCTTGGGTGAATATGTAGGCTGTGTGTGGGAAAGCAATGGGCGGGCAGTCTGCTCACTGTGTACTCGTCATGCTCGGGGAAACTCCAACACAGGGCTGGGGACACAGTCATACTTGGTGAATGTTTACGGAGTGGATGGTTGGATGGATGGATGGATGGATGGATGGATGGATGGATGGATGGATGAGTGATAAGCGGGTGGACAAGCCAATTTCCTCTGTGTCCTCAAGATCTACTTGGGATGCTTGACCAGAGCTAAACCCAGGGCAGACAGCTTGTTATGTCCTAGAGCTGAGGTTCCTGGCATGCAAGGCCAGAGTGTAGCGTCCTGGAAAGAGCACTGGAAAGGGGAAATGCAAGGTCCAATCTGGACATCAGAATAGGACAAGGGCCAATAAATTGAATTACGAGGCCCTGATTGACAAAGGTACTTGAGCTTCCAGTGGTGAAAATGTTGGTCATGTGTTCTGGGAGCTTATGCCAGGCAGCCAGAGGTAAATGGCCAACATAAAGCAAGGGGGCGATCTTTGCCAGGGTGCGTGAGGGTAACTCCAGATCTGGTGCCACCAGCTTGCTTTAACTCAGTTCAGGTGTGGAATCTTCCACCAAGATTCCTCACAGGCCAAACTTGGGGCTTGCATTGAGCTCTTCAGCTTCCTTTCTGCAGCCTTAGAGATGGCAGGAGGAGGAAGTGCAGGTAGCAGTTCCCTGTGTTTTCTTGCTTTGCCCCTGAAACTGGAAGTAGGGTTATGAAAGACATCATGGACTGCAAATTCCCAGACCTGGAAAACTTCACCCACCAATCTGTCAGCTTTTCCAGACTCTGGAGATGCAGAAACTGCTTTTCCAAAAGGCCTTGAAAAAGTCAGAAAACAAAAGACTGAAAAAGGTCTCTGGATGCAAGAGTGAAATTCAGAGTCATGAATATGGTAAGTCATCTTATTAAAATTTGCTGATTGATTGATTATAGGCTCGCTAATCTCTTGGATTCAAATTTACCTGAAGAATATGAGAAAACCTATGAATGTTAGTCAAATATTGTAGGACACCACCTAACTTGTGTTCTTTAAAGTAACTTACCCAATAATTTTGGCTTTAAATTCTACATGAATATTTCATAAATATCCCATACATTTAATTTTTTTAACAATTTTACATCATATCTACAGTACTTTAGTACCTGACTTGTATATTTATGTGACTATTGTTAGAAGTGACTAATTGGGTTTGATTAGCTCCATCATTAATATTCTGTCCATAATTTAACACGCTTCAATAAAATACCCTAAAGCAGTGTAATGATTAGATTTCAGGAATATGTGTTTTGCAATTAAGTTCCTCTTGATTTTGATATGCAGATGAAGAAATGGTGGTCTCATTTAAAAAAAAACTGCCCTTATTAACTCAGCAGTATACTCTGAAGATTAGGTAAGAAATCCAAGATTTTCTCTTTGTATATGCTAGTTAAAATGTATTTCAATCAAGCCTATGTGGGCAAATCAGATTTGATTAGTTTAAGTTCACAGTCATTCTATCTAAATGAATAATGTGTCACCTAACATTGCAAAAATTTGATTAATAGTTTATCAGTTAATTAAAAACGAGGTTTAATTTTTCTTTTTTAGGAAAATGCAAGGTAGATATTCCTTGTGTTCATCATAAATGCAAATTATTTCAGCTTGAATCTATTGTTCCTTTTTTGCTTCTTAGCCAACTGGCAAGAAAATAAAGCTCTTAGAAATATCTCTGTGAGGGAGGAGTAACCAAACTTTCTTTGCTCCCACCAGTGGCTGTCATTTGCATCCTGGCTGCAGAGAGATTATTCTGGGTGGAGCTGGTTCCCTGGGCCTTCGCTTCTCCAGGCATCTGGACTCTGCCTTGCCCTTCTCCCTTATCCCCTATGCAGTCTTTAGCCATAAGACTTTGCAAAGTGACAACTTTTGTTACCTTGTTCAGTTTGATTTGTCTGTGGGTTGGGAACAAGGGAACCAAAGAAGACCCTTCCCTGGGGAAACTGAGGCTTTGGCATGAGAGCTGAAGACCACCAATTCTCTCCCTCTTCCTAGGGGCAGGCTATGCATGCACAGTAATTAGGATACGGGTGCCTTCTTCGCAGAGGATAGCTTCATCACTGAAAGGCTACTGGACACAGTGAGCAAAGGGATGGTTCTTCCAGGCTCTGTAGCAAGGGTCACTGTGAGGCAGAGAAGAGAGCCAGTACAGCACATAGCACATAAGTGAAAAGGTATTGCTGCTGGCGGCTCCACCCGCAGAGACTTACGGGAGACCAAACCAACCCAGCCTCGAGCATCCTAAGGGCAAGCCAGCAGGAATATTTATCCACCAAGTTCTCTCCATCACTGAGTGAAGGTTGTTCCCAGGGTACTGACACCTGGTATATCCCATACATTCTGCTCAAAAGCAGAGCAGGCTTCTGCACCTGCACTTATCCCCAAGCAAAGAGCCAAACCCTTGCTCAGTTACACACAGGGAGCAGTGAATTCAAACGAACATGGGTAGGACATCCCAGAGCCTTCTACATGGGTCCTGTGGTAATGTGGTCAGTTCTAAGCACTACCCTAAATTCATCTTGAACTTTCAGAAGACCTTCTTTGCTGTAATTTGGTATTTATCAAGAACAATAAATGCTTTGCTGGGCATAGTGGTACACCCCTACAATCCCACCTACTTGGGTGGCTGAGACAGGAGGACTACAAGTTGAAAGTCAGCTAAATCTTTCTTGTGTCACTGTTGTCTGGAAACTTCTGGAGAGGATCTCAGTGACATGTCACCTGTCTTCCTAAGCTGACATTTCTATCCTGCTATATTGGAGAGCTGGGTATCTGGACTTCAACCTCCTGCTCAGAACCAATCAGGGAGCACTGCCTGGCCTGGGTTTGGGTTCTGCAGTTAGCGTGCAAGCCAAATACGCTTTTGCTATGTGCCTGGTACACAGGTCAGGCCCAGACTGGTGCTGTGGGTTGAGGGAGAAGAGAGCCATGAGTATTGTGAAAATCCTTTGCCAGAATCATTTAAACTTCAAGTCATCTCAAACCACCCCTACCAACTCTTTCACAACCTCAGGCCATCAGGGAGAGGGACTGCTTCTCAAAGAGGCCAGGCCAGCAAGGAGGCTCTAGAATGCAACACTTCTGCACTTAACAGATGAGGAGCTTGGGGTGTGGGGCAGTTATGCATCTCCAACAAGGTCATACAACCAGCAAGGCGAGGAGGAAATTTCCAGCACTGGCAGCTGGCTCCAGACTTCACAAGCTTACCCTCACTGCAGTACCATCTCTGAGGCCATGATAAACACCTTTGTACTTATTCAGTCTGCACTGAAGAGTTTCACATCTTGCAAGCTGGGGAGGAACCATGGTTCCCATTTTATAGAAAAGCAAATGGAGGTAAAGAGATTCCCAGCATCCCTTAGTAAGGAGTATGGCCAGGCCTGGAAGTAAAGTACCTGAAACCAAATCCTGAGTTTCCTGTCCTCTGCCCCTCAGCCCCTATTAACACCAATGCCTTATCTTCCTGTAGCAAAGGTCCATACATATTTAAGGGCCAGACTCCACTACTGTTGGAAAGATGAGAGGAGACAAATTGTCAATTTTATTTTGCTTTGTTTTTAAAGGGAAAAGAAGAAGAAAAAATACAGCCAAACTCTCTAAAATCACCAGGATCAAACTCTAAAAACAGCACCTCTCAAGCAAATTTGGGAAGGTTTCTGAGTATTTTGAAAACCAGGTATTGGTGGGGGGGCCCAGTGGTGTGTGAATATCTATAACGCTATTGTTTCCAGAGCAAGTTTTCCTGTATAAAAACAATACCAAAAACAAAAAACAAAACAAAAAAAAAAAAACACTCCAAATTTCAAGGATCAGAGGTAATGAATTTGGACTTTTTCTGCATTAAAAGGAGCTATGTGAAAAGATGGCAAACTGGACCAGTTTTATGCCTGGAGCACAGGACTGGACTGATGTCAGAATTACCAGATTTAAAATTGGAGCTTTCCCCTTTGCTCTCTTCCTGGCTGAGCACAGACCTGTCTGGCTCCTGGGAGACTCAGCTCCAGGCAGCACCAACTAATGAAGCCTTTATGGGGCATCTTGAATTCAGAACGCCAGCCCCACATTTGCAAGCCAAGTCTGCAGGTGACCAGAGCAGAGCTGCGCCTATGAATTGCTAACTCCCCATCTATTGTACAGCACAAAGGGGCAGAGGCAAAGCGGGGAGCCCCTGCCATCTCCGGCTCCACCAGAGCCAGGCTAAGATGAGCTGCTTAAGGAGGGACCACACTTTCAGATGAGGGCCAGGAGCAGCCATGTGTGAGCATCTGAGGGCACGATTAGTCCCACATCTGCGGCCTCCTTTTTCTGGTTGGCTGGTCCCCAAGACTAAACAAGGCCCCTTCTCCCTGCCAGCAGGGCAAATGCTGCTGAGGGAGGAATGGCAGAAGGTTTGGGGAAGTTAATAAAATGGTTTGCTATTTCTATTAAGTGTCGCTTCAATTCCTGTTATTTTTCACACATCATTCAACAGATATGTTTTTGAGCATCAAGAGTATATGAGGCTCAGGATGGGAAGGGTAGAGAGCTCCATTCTCTGCTAACACCGACACAAGGCAGCTGCGACTTGCTTCAATGAAGGTAAAGAGCTCCAGAGGTGGCAGAGGCACCTTTTACCCAGGGTTTGGGATGGTCATGCAAGTGACTTAGAGTGTTCTTCATTATTGGTCAAAGTGTTTGCTCCCTCTCCAACCCTGCTGGCTGTATGCCCATTTCTCAGGTGCAGGAAGTAAGTTTAGGAGAGGTTAAGGGATTTTCCCATGCCATTCACTAAAAAAGCAGTAAAGTTGGGATTCGAACCCGTAACTAATGCTCTATACCATTCCTCTACAGTTAGGCCCATGTTTGGGAACCCAAAGACCAGGAATCTATGGTGGATAACACAGGGACAGCTGAGGTGAACTACTGGAATGAAAATGTCACTCCTTTGTTGGTTGGACTCATGCTGGGTTATGCAAATTAGTCCGTTGGGCTACCTTGCCCATTCCCCACCCACCCCCAACTCTGCCAAATCTGCAACTGGACATTCCATATGGGACACTGTGACTTGGTGATGCAAGCCATTTCTTGTGAGTAACAGTGAGTATTTATTCCCTGCCTGCCTATAGCCCAGTCCTGTGCCAAATGATGCGTGGCAGATGAGAAACCACAGCCCATCCCTTCCCCAGGGAGCTCAAATTAAACTTGGAAATTCAGGACCAGAGGACAAAGTGAGAGATGATGAACATGCTCAAGCACTGGAGAGAATTTCCTGTCCTCTCATTTCTACATTTCCCTTAAATGTCTGTGCTTCAGCCACCAGAGTCTACCCAAGGAAGAGCCCTGGCAGGAAATTTTCACGCCTCCCCTCTCAGAGCTCCGGACTGTCCCTGATCTGCACATAGAACATTCCACACCATAGCTCTATGGAGGTCTGGCTCCGCAACCCCACCCCATTTCACTCCACCAGAGGCTGAGCCTCCTGGGAGTAGTTTCGGGGGGCAGGTTCTGCTCCCTGAGGCCAGGGCCTGGCACACTCACACCCACCCACTCACTCATTCCATAGATGTTTTTTGAAAGCAAACTGTTTACCAAACTCTGAGCTACACACCAGCACAGCTAAATGGGCTGTCAGGGAAGCTGCTACTCAGAGTGTTCATACCCATGGACTAATAGATGCTCACCAAGTATCTGTCTTTGGAAAGCTGATAATGCGAAGAGTGTGATAGTGAATGTGAAAAGAAAGCAGTGAATCCAATAAACAAACAAACACTTAGCAACGATAATCCATGATAACTGCTAGAAGGAAAAGAACGGTACACCCTGAGAAAGAATAACCATGGAAACTAAAGTTGCACAGGAAGTGGGATGTCAGGGAAGCGGACAGGGAGTGTGTATATGCCGGGGGTCTAATAGATGTTCACAGTTTGATGAACATGTTTGAATGTCATGGAAGAAAAGAGTGAGAGAAGAAAAAGAGGCTCAAAGTGGAGGCAAGAGGGACTCAGACTGAAAAGTAGTCTTAACATTTAATATTCAAAACCTTTCTAAAGTTGAAGGACAACGTCCACAGCAAAGGTGACAAATATGTCCTAAAGCAAGCAGGCCAGACCAATTTTGAAGTGCTATAGGTATACAGGGCCAGCAGGAAGTACCACGGGCTTAGCTCATTAAAACCTTTTGTACCATGTTTGGACCATTTCCACCTGTGAAATAGGAGACTTTAGGGTATTAAAATGAGGAAAGGGCCAAACTGGCCTGAGTCTAGGAGAATGCCCCTGGGCTACAGTAACTGTGAAGACCCCCCTGAGAGCTGAGAACCAAGCAGCCTGAAGGCCCCCTGTGCTCAGGGTGCGGGGACTCTGCCTCTTTTGAGTCAGAGGCAGTGCTGTGCTTAGGAACCAAGTGAGCTTCAGGGGCAACAGATCCTTAGATGGGTTATTTACAGGAACAGAGAAGGGCAAAGTTCTGGAAATTCTAGGAGCCCTGGATCCAGGAAGTCATTGTCCTGAGTGACTCTGTTGTCCTCAGAGTTGGTTGGGTTTTTTTCTCAATTCCTCCCCAGTGGTGTCAATGACAGCCATAGCTCCAGACAGAGTCGGCCTTCCCTTGAGAGGTCCTCATTAAGTAGTTCCCCCTGCATTCTAAGATTCGTTTTGATTGGTTCATCTTATCACACTGCCCAATTCAGAGCCAATCACGGTGGCCAACACCTGTGATTCTAGCCTCTCATTGGCTAGTGACACGCCCCATCCCCTACCCTGCACATGGATTGCCAGTGAAGGGGTGGGTCCCCCAAAGGAAAAACAGATACTTTGCGCAGCAAGGAGGAAGCGGGAGGGCAACAATGCCCAGCATAGCTGGGATGAGAGACATGTTAAGGGAGAAAACCAAAACTACAATGGAAGGAAAAGTCTCAGAAGAAAAGTATTAAAGTTCAAAGATGGATCCTTCCCCAGCAGATCTGGAAGAGTGTCACCAAAGCAGGTTGGTTTTAAAGACAGGCAGTTTTTGTGACTGGTAACCACTAACTAGCCCTTTATCTACTCTGTTCTTTTGCTCTTCTGCGGGTGCCTTTTTCTTAATTACACCCAGAGAGCATAGGAAAGTGGACGCCAGCGATATTTATTTTCTGCTCTGAGCCCAGCACAGGTAACTCACCAGGGGTGTCTTTCTTAATGAGGGAAGAAAAATGTCAGAACAGCGATCAGCCGCGTTACACCCAATGGATTTAAAAATAAGCAAAAAGAAAAAAAAGGAAAGCTCACGAAAATTCATTTTACATTAGCTGGCTGTATTTATCAATTCCAATTCCAAGATTAGGAGAGCAGGGTTTTTCTTTGTACTGTGGTGAGATCAGTTACTAGGAATTCCCTCACAAGTGGACATTCCTCATAGAGGTAATATTCATTCTGGGGACTATTTTATTCAATTTAAAAACCGGAGCTGAAGCTGGAGGCCCATGCCCACATCTATCCCAGTGGAGGTGCGACAGCTCCTCTTGGTGTCCCCAGTTTGTACCTCAGCTCTTCTCTATGCTGCTTACTCACCCCCCAAAATGGTTAGACCTTTTATATATGTTGGGGAAGGAAAAAGGGCCAAAGTCCATGCCACTTAATAATATCAGCAACACTCTGTGAGCTTGATTTACCCTTAGGCAATCCTGTGAGACCAGGATTACCATCCCTATGCAATAGAAGAGGAAACTGAGGATTGTCCACTCAGATGGGCTTATCCACTGTGCAACACAGCCTCCCTAATGGTTTAGTCAAGAGATGAGACTGCTATAAGCATGACTGGGGTCTAGCCTAGAGCCTTGGCTGCCATAGTGACCCTGTGTGCACCCTGTCCAATGATAAATTAAGTGAGGGACCAAGTGAATGGGTTACTGAGTGAATGGGTTGTGGGCTCCTGCCTCCTTCCTGACTGTGTGCTGGCACCCCTATATCATGTCTGTGGCTGGGCACACAGTAGGAGCTCTTGATAAGGGCTTGATGGTGGCCAGAGGGGCTGCAGGAATGGTTAGCTAACTCCTCCTTGCTAATTCCAGGCCAGAGCAGGGTAAGGGATGGAAGGAGTTGGATGAGGAAGTCCTTGAAGTAATGAAAAGAAAGTAATCCTGATTGGCTTCATTTAGAGCTGTTCAGGGAAGAAGGAGCTGAGAATCAAATGAAGTCATCCCCAGGGCACTGCAGCTCACCCTCCTCTGGCAGTGCCAGGCAACACTAGAGTCCTTTCAGGCCCCCATGCAACGGGGTCACTTGGGAAAGGTGGCTGGCACCCACACCCACTTCCTCTGCAGAACAGAAAAGTGGGGAGGAGGTAGCTAGAAGGAAACAGAGAAGTGAGGAAAGGCAGAGATGGGGAGAGAAAGACAGCACAAAGCCAGAAAGAGGTTCCCTCTACCCTACACATTCCTCTGCACCCTTATCCACCTATTCTGTGCACCTTTCCCCACAGAAAAAATATCCCCCATGTGGACACTTCATTCTGCTTCCTGGGTGGGTTGATCCTGGCAGGAGACAGGGGTAGGGGAACAGATGAGTGTAGTTGCGGTAGCCCTTTCCGAGGTTCCTATCAGAGGGCCCTCTATAGCCACTTGACCTCAAGATTCAGGTAACAGCTCCTCACCTGGACCCAGAAGTGCTGAATTCTTGGGCTTCTAGTCCTCAGGGGAAAAGAACCCATATATGAAGAAGAGTGGCCTTTGTCTGTATGCTACAGGATGCACACTCCTCAAAGGTCAAAGGGCATACTTGGGAGCACAGCACAGCTTCCCCAGCCCTTTTAAATTTTTAATTTTGAGACAGGGTCTTGCTAACTTGCTGAGACCTTGCTAAGCTGCTGAGGCTGGCATCAAACTTGCGATCATCTTGTCTGTTTCCCAAGTTGCTGAGATTACAGGTGTGCACCACTACACCCAGCCATGTTCTCTTTTGGAAGACGGCAGCCAGTGCAGCCTTCTCAGAAGAACCCAGCTTCCTCTATGCACCTAAACACCCACGACTGGCTCTTTGATGAGTATGTCTCCAGGCTGTGTTGTAGCTATCCCCAGAGGACAGCTCTCAAGATAAATAAATAAAGCCTCTGCTGACTGTACATGCCAGTGTCCGGGCTCCAGGGCCTATTTTTAGAATGTAGGACAACTTTCTCCCAGAATAGACAAGACAGCTAATCCAGGAGGGAGGCCTGAAAGAGATGAAGACGTTGAGTCTAGATATGAATTAGTAGTGAGTATATTATTTGAAGAAATGTTGAACAGCTAGGCAAATATTTGATACCTTTGAAATGCAGCCGGCATTTTTCACAGGCAGAGCAGCACCAGCAGCTGCTTGAGACATCTCCTTCTTTGAGAATGTACCTGGCTGTCACACCCAGTTCTGTGAGCTACCTCTTGCTGATCCCCAGAAGTAATTAAAGCTGTGTGCCTGCTGGAATTAAGACCCAGCCTGGGTCTCAGGGACAGTAGATCCGAATAAACCGTTTCTTTTTAAAGGGGGTGTTTATTTTCTTTAAATCTACCATCATCTTAGAAAAGAGATAGGTCTCTTTTTGAAAAGTGTCAGAGAAAATAATCTCTGATTTGAACCTAAAAAGTCTGTGACCCTGGAGAGAAGTTTCCCAGAAAAGCCACTCAGGCCCCTGTGTACAGAAAACAGGGCTTAATTATAAAGCTTGAGGCCAGGGGCAGAGCCTCCAGGAAAAACTGTGAGTGTTTTCAGACTGGTAGCTTCTGGGAATTTGCAGGTGGAAGGCCCTGGAGACTCATGCTGCCATGTAGACCTGTCCATAGAGTGGCTCAGTCATTTTTTTAACCTCATCTATGAATGGAGGCCAGTACATTGGCATCCCCAATTTACAGACGGGAAAACAGAAACTCCATGATTATGGCTAGTATTTTGCTCTAGTAACAGAGAGCCTGAGGTGGTCCGCAATGTATTCCATGGGGTTTTATGGGAGCAATAGCTAAGTATTAGGCATGCTCTTGCCACCTAGGGGTTTACATGCATTTGCTCAGGCAATCTTTGCAAAGGCTCCGGACATTCACTTCTACCAACCCCACTTTACCGATGAGAAACGGGATTCAGAAAGGTAAAAGACCCTGTTGCAAACCATTCATGTGGGGTGTGGTGAGCCTGCACCCAAAGCGCTAACCACTGTACACTCTATCCCCTTGGGGACATCTACCGCTAGCGTTCTGCTTGGAGAATCCTGAGCAGCACTAAAGGTGGAGTAACAGAGCTTCCTAGCTACATGGAGCTGGAGTGAGAGGATCGACTTGGGGGATCCGCAAACCCTGGCCCAGCGCCCTAGGGCCGGCCTCGCCTCTCTGCGGCGCAGCTGCGAGAAAGCCGCCACCAGATGGCAGCAGACGCTTTGCGATCACGCCGCCTGGAGGGAGCCGGGCTGGGGCACAGGCCTGAGGAGGCCACCCGCTGCGCATCCCTGGTAGCGGGATTGCTGCCTACCGGACCCGAGCCGCCCGCAGCCTAGAACTCTGGACGCCGAGGAATGCGCCCCGACGCCCCCGCCGCTTCCTCGGGCCCGCCGCCTCATGCTGTTCCCCGCGCAAGCGTGCTGATTGGCTTGGGCTGAAGCCGGGAGAGCCAGACGAGCAATCAACCCCCGCCGGGTCCAGGAGCCGGGCGGGGGCCGGAGGAAGCGCAGGAGGAGAGGCTCGCCCGCCCGCCCGCCTGGGAGCGCTCCCCCCAGTCCCGGGCCAGCCCATCTCATACACCTCTACCTTCATGCCTACAAAAAAAAAAAAAAAAAAAAAAAAAAACCGAAGCCAAGAAGAGCCACAGGCGCATCAAAGCGGGAAGGTGGAGGCGAGCCAGAGAAAGTGAGTGCGTGACTCCTCATGGAGCCTGTAAGGAGCTAAAAACTAAAGTGCCTCAAAGTTAACATTACAAAAACTACTAATAAGAAGACTGCCTCAGGGGCTAGAGCGGTGGCTCAGCGGTTACAGCGCTTCCCTGGCAAGCGCGAGGATGCGGATTTGAATCCCAGCACCACGGACACAACGAAGTGTTTGGGGCAACGAAAGCCACATGAAAAACTAAATAAAATTGATTCATTCTCTCTCTCTCTCTCTCTCTCTCTTAAAAAAAAAGAAAAAGAAGAAAACTGCCTCAGGTCATGACATAAAAAGCCCACCTAGCCTTGGCCTTGCGCTCCTGTGCTCGCCTCCAGCCCGCAGTCAAGGCTGCACCGGGATTGTTTGGAGGACCTCTGTGGCTGCACGTCAGGTCTGCACCAGCAGTTGCCCCCTACCGCCAGACTCAACCAACTGCAGATAGAAATGATTCCGCCCAAATTGTATCTTTACTGAACATATACTTTTTTTCTTGTCGTTATCCCCTAAACAGTACAGTACAGCGACGTTGCATTTACCTTGTATTAGGTATTAGAAGCAATCTAGAGATGAAGTATAGAGGAGGAGGTGCAAAGGTTATTTGCAAATCCTGCAGCACCATCTAAGGAATTTGGTGGTTTTATTTAAGGGATTTTGGTATTCCAGGATGGTCTTCCACAAATACCAAGGGGTCACTGTATAATGAAGGGAAATAATATAAAAGACAGTGACATGGAGTCCTTCCTGGCTGTCACTGCTCCTTCTGCATTGGACTATTTAGTTTTTCTGGATATTAATAGGAATATTAATGCACACTCACATCACTGCTGTGAGCATGAAAAAGGAAGGAAGCATAGGTCAGGATGTTGGAATATGAGGGGTATGAGGACCTACTGTGTATTTTCAGGATCTCAGACCCATTAGGGGCTTGACCCATCCATGCCTTTGTCTATTCTCCAAATTCACTAATGTTTTACTTTTTGTTGTATTTTATTGTACTCATTACATTGCTTTCACCTTCTTTTTCTGAGCACCTGACCATAAAGCTGACCTGCCCCCATCCCCTACAGTCCTGCTTTCCTATCCCCCAATTTTTTTTTTTTTTTGGAAGAGAGAGGGACAGCGAGAGAGAGAATTTTCATACAGCCTTTGTTGCTTTGACACTTAGTTGTATACATGGTGCTGGGGTTTGAACTAGGGTCCTTGTACCTGACAGGCAAGCACCCTAACCACTCCAGCCCCCGCCCCATCCCTAAATCTTGAACAGGCTGTGAACCCTCAATTTGTGGGATCCTGAGCTCTTGGTTCTTTTACTCAATCTGATCTGCTCCTTGCCTCAGGAAGAACTCAATAGTTCAGCCCTCTGTGATCTGTCCCTACTCACCTGGTCAGCCTCACATATCAGGCTTCCTTGACCTCTAATTTAAAAACGGGGGGGGGGGGGGGATCCTACAAACTTAAAACAAAAATGTAAAAGCCCAGTAGAAAAAAGGGCCTACATAGGACCCGAAATTCATAGACGATGAGCTGCAGATGTTCTGTAAGTATGTGAAAAACCCTTGACATCTCAGTGTCAGGAACATTCAAATAAAGACAATACCTATGACTATGACAAAAATTTAAAAGTGCAGGGGCATTTGGGGCTACTGGGTCATGGTGAAGCAGACACCTACTCCAGTCATTGTTGCTGGGAGTCACTGATACTGGGACATATTTTGCCCAATATCTAAAAATGATTCATTACTATTAAAAATATCCATGGCTGGACAGTTTTGCATATTAGCCCATGTTTTCTTTTTCTCCACCTGTCTTCCTCCCACCCCCATTAACTCTCTCCTAACCTCCCCAGATGCTGGCAGCTAGGCTGTTCCTTGCTCATCGTCTCAGAAGAGAATGAAAGACCGAAGTCTGCAAGTATTTTTCCAGCTTTGGAAAGTCCTTAAGTGAAGAGAGAAAATAGTTTGGGGAAACTTTAGGCAAGCAGGAAGAGATTTGAGCTCCCTTCCCACCTGTCAGACATCTCTCTGGGCTGGGGTCTGGATGAATGGCCTGCAAGGGGAAGAGGGAAATGCCATAGGATGTGTCAAGAGCCATGACACTGGCCCAGAGAGGGCAGGGAACGGATGCTGGGTGCCTGAGCCTTCCTGTGGTAGGCATCTCCTCTCCCTGAAATGCTGGGCTGCGTCTGTGGGGTAACAAGAAGGCGCGTGAATCATCCCCTCCAACCTACCTCCCAAACCTCTCCATCCCAGAATCACACAGAGCCAGGGCTGAAGTATCCAGGAACCTGTCATACAGATGAATCCCAAAGGACCCATGACAGAGAACCACACATTCTCCCCCACACCCCAACTCCTGGGCATTTTTGAGAAGCTGAGGTTAGACTCAAACTTAGAAGAATAAGAACCCCAAATTAACTTCAGTTAACTAATTAAGATTAGCTGTTAATGAAACAAATAAAGATTTAGTGGAAATATATTTTTCTCTCTTGTGCACCTGAGGGTCCCAGCTACAGCACAGATCACTCCTTGACCCAACAATTTCACTCTGCAGACTCCACTGAGAAGATCAGCATATAAAAATAACTACTGAAGGATATTTCCAGAAGTATGAATTCTGGAAATGACCATGTAACCATCAATATGAGAAAATAAACTAAGGCTCTATGGAGTTATAGAGAATTAATTATCTTTGCATACAGATGCTAAAGGTAAAAAGAAAGGAAGAAAGAAACACACACGCAAAAAAAACCCACAAAATGCTAATTTTTTTAAAAAATTGATAAAGTTCTTATGTTCCAGCTAAATATGCCCAAATCAATGACTTTTCTCAATATCCACAATAAATTACTAGGAATGGAAGTGGGGGGAAATCCAAACACAATGTTAAAAAAAATCCCAGAAAATTATAAATAATATATTTAGCAAGAAAGCTTTAGCATTTAAAAAGAGATCAATTTTACATCTTGTTAAAGAAAATCAGGGGCTGGAGCAGTGGTTCAGTGGTTGCAGCGCTTGCCTGGCATGTGAGTTTGAACCCTAGCACCATGTATACAACGAAGTCTCGGAGCAATGAAAGCCACATAAAAAACTAAATAAAATTGATTCTTTCTCTCTTTAAAAAAAAGAGAGAATCAAAAGCATTATTTTCAAGATATACCAAGTTTCTGGCTAGGAAGACTTACTGTAATAAAATATCAATTCTTCCCAAAATTCTATTCAAAGCAATTGGAATTATGCTTGTCTCTTCCTTGTTTGCAAAAGCCACTGTTTCATTGTCTTCTCTTACTGTGTTAGCTGATTCTCTGAAACAATGTGGAACCAGTCATCCTTCTAAGGGCAGATCACTGATTGCCATTCTAACTCTTTTGCAACTCTTGATCAGCTAACACATCCATTTCTATTACTGAGTCAACCGGGTAATGTGTATTTTTCTAGAAATTATCCTTTTTCTTTTTTTTTTTTTGGTTCTGAGAATTGAACCAGGATCATATACTTGCTAAGCACATGTTCTACCACTGATCTACACCCATAGTCCCTGTAACTTCTTTCTTACTTTTAATAATGCTTTTGATTTTTTCCTTTCCTTCTAAAAAAAATCATTCTTGAAGGGAGTCCATCTAATTGATTTTTAGTGCATCATATTTGGGTTCACTTATCTTTATATTATTTTATTTTCTGTTTCATTATTTGCAGCATTTACCTTTATTAATTCCCTCCTACTGTGTCTGTCTTTTTGCATTATTCTATTTTTAATTTCCTAAATTAAATACATAGATGGACTTTTCTTATTTTATTTTTTAATGACAAAAGAATTTATGTACTGTAAATTTTCTTCTGGTTGAAGCTTTACCTATGTCCCTTAGGTTTTGGTGTAAAATGTTCTCCTTAATTGCTTTTGTGATCCAATGTTAAAAAAAAAAAAAAAAAAGCATTGTTTAACTTCCAAGGATTATAGGCTTGTTTCCTTAACAATATTTGGGGGCAGTGATATTTTTTTTTAAACTGTTGCTTTCTGATTTTGCTGGGATATGATCAGAGAATGTGACATGTGGAGCCTCAATTTCACTGAGATTATCTAAAGTTTTACTTGAGGACAAGAACAGGATTGATGTCTGGGAACATCAGAATGGATATTCTCTGTTTACAGAATAAAACTTGTAACAATTTAACTAAGCTCCTAAATCTATTGTTCAAATCTTATACATCTTGTCTACTAAGAACTTCCACTTTCTAGGAGATATAGGACATCATCATTACCCAAGAACAACTGTACTAGAAGGAAAAGAAAAGAGAAACATGCACACACTTTAAAGTGAATCTACTGGGGCTAGAGTGGTGGCTCCCCAGTTACCGTGCTTGCCGGAATGTGCAAGTTCAAACCGGAGAACCAGGTACACAGCAAAGTCTCGGAACAATGAAGGCCACATGAAAAACTAAATTAAAAAGCTGTCTCTCTCTCTCTCTCTCTCTCTCTCACTGTCCCTCTCTCTTTAAAAAAAATTGTTTCTCTCTCTCTCTTTCTCTCTCCCTTGTTGTCCTTCTATCTTTTAAAAAAATGTAACAAGTTTTTAACAAATATAAATTCAGTGTACTTTACATGTATGTTATACTTGAATACTCATTTTTAAGATTTATTTCATACCAGGGGATTGAACATAAGGGTATTTAACAACTTGAGCCACATACCCAACCCTTTTATATGTTTTGGTTTCAGACAAATCTTACTAAGTTGCTTAGGACCTCAATAAATTGCTGAGGCTGGCTTTGAACTTGTGATCCTCCAGCCTTAGCCTCTTGAGCCGCTGGGATACAGGAATGCTCCACCGCACCAGGCTCCAGTATCTCTTTTTAAAACATCCTAAAATACTACTATTTTCAAATTTTAGCTTCATTTGTAATATCTTGGATTATCACATATTATGGCTTATTTCTATAATCATTAAGAGGTTGATCATTAAAATGTTGATGCATTTGTTCAGGATAGATGAGTAAACCGGGAGGAATGTTTGAACAGGATATAATTTTGTAAAAGCTTAGTTTTTTAACACTTGGATTCAAATTGTGGCTAAACTTATTAGCTGTGAAAATGTGGGCAATTCTTTCAACCCTCTCTGTGTCTTCATTTGCAAAACAGGGATGGTTCATCAGTCACATATTTCTGCAAAAGAAATCACTCCCAATTTTTTAAACAACTACCATTTTATTATCTCATGATTCTATGAATCAACAATTTGGACTGGGCTCTTCCTGTCTTATGTGAAATTATTCCTGCAGTCACAATCATCTGGAACTCAACCAGGGCTGGCTGGTCTAAGATAGCTCATTCACACATCTAGTTATTGGGGTTTGGCCACAGTCTTCAAAAGGTTAGTCCCAGCTTCTTCCCATGATGGTGGAAGTGTTCTAACCAGGAATGCAGGCTGGAAAGTCTCTTGATATCTAGCTTGGAAGTCACAAAAAACAACTTCTACTACATTCCATTGTCAAAGCAAGTCACAAAGCCAGACAGATTCATGGGATGGAAAAATAGATTTCTCCTCTTAGAAGATGTGGAAAAGTCACATTAAAAAGGATGGTATGGGGGCAGGAGTGGTGGCTCAGCAGTTAAGGTGCTTGCCTGGCATGCACAAGTACACGGGTTCAAACCCCAGCACCCACGTACACAACTAAGTGTCACAGCAACGAAGGCCATGTGGAAAACTCAATAAAAATTGATTCTCTTTGTCTCGCTCTCTTTCTCACTGACCTTCTCTCTCTCTCTCTCTCTCTTTAAAAGGGTTGTATGTACAAGGATGGAAAGAATGATTAGAATAATGTTAACAACCATGACGCATAGTATGCGGTAAGGAATGGAAGAATTAATATGTGTAAAGTGGTTAGAACCTTGGCTGGCTCATCATAAGTGCTTAATGCTTGTTATTCTTTATTTTCATCATCATCTGTGATTATCATTGTAATGAAAGTACTTTTATTTCCCCAAGCAACTTCTTAACTGCAGGAACTTGAATAACAGAATGTCAGATCATTATTCCTTTGTATTGAAACCTCCTACGGCAATTGTATTTTATCAAATAGTCCTAGGAGTTTCGTTTTATGTGTTTGCTTACCAAATTGTTTGGTACGTACCTGTTTATGAAGGCTTTGGTTTCTCTGTGAATTTATTTCAAAGTTTCATAATCTCTCACTCTCTCTCTGTCCTGTTTAGTACCTCACCCCTCAGATTCCATAGTGACTGATAATCATATTGCCACCACACTTTCTTTCTTTGCCGGCATTTTTCTGGTATCTCTTTGCTCAACAGTTATTTTTCAACCTTTTTTGATGTTTATTTTTTATGCATCTTCTATAAACAGTATCTACTTGAATTTTCTTTTTTCAATTTGATGGGAAAATTCATAATTGTATTTATTTTATTTATTTTTTTGAAGTACTGGGATTGAACTCAAGGATGCACTACCACTGAGCTACACCCTCAGCTGTTCTTTCTTTTTTTTTTTTAAAGAGAGAGAGGGACAATGAAAGAGAGAGAAAGAGAGAAGAGAATCAATTTTATTTAGTTTTTCATGCAGATTTTGTTGCTCCAAAACATTGTTGTGTATGTGGTGCTGGGGTTCAAACCCACGTCCTTGCACATGCCAGACAAGCCACTGTTCCAGACTCAGCCGTTCTATTTGTTATGTTGAGACAGGTTCTCATTAAGCTGATGAGGCTGGCCCCTAACTTGTGATACTCCTGCCTCATCCTCCAGAGTTGCTGTGTTGTGCCTCTGTACCAGACAGGAAATTCCCAATGTATTATAGTAGATGATATATATTAAATTTAGCTTCTTGAATCTTGTCTTATGCTTACTATTATTATATATGTTCTATCTTATGCTTACTAAATTATTGCTATTTTTTTCTCTTTAGCATTTACCTTCTTCTGCTGGCTGCCTCAGGTTTCTCATCATTCTTTCCTTTTATTCATTTAAAAAATCCCATGATACTTTCACTCCCATAATAGTTACCTTTCTATAGCTAACAATCTTAGAAAGCCATATTTCTTTACAGATCATATTATGTATTTCTGTGTAACAAATTACTCAAAATCCCAGCCGCTTAAAATAACAGTCATATCCAAGTGCCATGGCACACACCTGTAATCCCAGCAGCTTCAGAGGCTGAGTCAGGAGCAACTCAAATTCAAAGCCAGCCTCAGCAACTTCACAAGGCCCTAAGCAACTTAACAAGACCCTGTCTCAAAATAAAAATTAAGAAAGAAAATGGGCTGGGTATGTGACTCAGTGGTTAAGTGGCCCTGGGTTTAAACCCTAGTACCAAATAAATAAACAATTAAAAATAAAATACAGTCATTATAGCTTCAAGAGTCCTGGAGCAGCTTAGTGCAGTGGTCCTGGCTCAGGGTCTCTCATTACTCTATCATCAAGTGTCCACCAAGGCTTAACTGGGACTAGAGGGACCTTTCCAAGCTCTCTTATGGTGGCTGTCGGTAAGAGAAGCCAGTACCAACCTTTGTTCCTCGTCCTGTGGACTTCCTTCCAGAGGGCTGCTCACAACCTGGATCAAGTGATGAGAGGGAGAAAGAGAGGTCCTGATGACTTTTATACCATACTCTTCTGAAACACTTCATCCCTCTCTTAGATTCTCTTGGTTACAAGTGGGTCCCTAGGTTCATCCCATACTCCTAAGAAAGGGAAATTAAAGCCTATCTCTTGAAGAGAAGATATCAAAGAATTTGTGGACATATTTCTTAAACCATCTCACAGACATACCAATTTCAACTAACCATTCCTTCCAGTCAAGGTGCTTTTCTTGCCTTTCACTAAGATAAAAGCCTGCAGCCACTCTCTTCCTTACTTTCTTCCCTCTGCTGGGCTCTACCCCATCCTCCACTCTCGGTACCTGGGATCATTCTAAATTCCACTTCCAGGTCATTACTTAGTTTCTCTTATTGTGCCCCAATTTGTGTATTTTTTTAACTATATGATTTCTTCCATTTTTTCCCCTCAAACAGAACACAAGACTTTGCATGCTTTGAAATCCCTTGCCATCACCCTGATATGTGAATGACACCTTATGTATTCTTGGGTCACTGTCCTTATCCTTCAAGAATCTGAAACCAGGTCTCCCAGTTTTCAGGGTAGCAGATGAGAAAGCCAATACT